>JASDQU010587229.1:3088-14219 GCA_032191745.1 Picea mariana | reverse complement strand
AAATCTACATGAAACAACTGAAAGGTTTTGCAGTGAGGGGTAAGAAAGAGCTAGTTCACAAGCTAAAAAAAGTCCTTGTATGGGTTAAATTAATCTCCATGGGTGTGGTCTCAAAAACTTGATACTTATATTTTGGGACTTGATTTCACAAGGAGCAAAGTTGATCATTGTTTGTAATTTAAATTAGTTGGTGATCATTTTATTTATGTGGTTATGTATGTTGATTGGAAACAACAAAGAAATCGTCAAGGAGGTAAAAACTCAGTTGTCTTCTAAATTTGATATAAAAGATCTTGGTGTTGCAAATTTTATTTTAGGCATGGAAATTAAAGGAGATCGAACAAACAAGAAACTCGGGTTGAATCGAAGGAAATATGTTGAGACGATATTGCAAAGGTTTAATATGCATGAATGTAAACTGGCCAAGGTCCTTATTCTTGTAGCTATAAATTTATCTATTGATCAGTGTTCCAAGACATGGGATGATGAAGAGGACATGTGACATTTTCCTTATGCTAGTGTTTTTTGCAGTTTGATGTATGCAATGGTCTATACTAGATCAGACATTGCACATTCGATGAGAGTTTTGAGAATGTATATGTCAAAACCAAGGAAGGAGCATTGGATAGTTGCAAAGAAATTTTACAGGTATTTGCGTGGCACTACATATTATGGAATTTGCTACCAATAAAGACATGGTGTAGAAAAAAACATTGGACATACATGGATTTGTTGATGTAGACTGGGCTAGAGATCTGGATCACAGAAGATCTACAAGTGATTATGTGTTTAACCTATTTGGAGGATCCATAAGTTGGATGAGCAAGAGACAATCTGTAGTGGCACTCTCAACTATAGAAGTTGAATACATGGCATCTACTCATGCGAGTAAGGAAGTTGTATGGTAACAAAGGTTGTGTTTAGGTATTGGGTTTGTATAGAAAGTTGTAAGGTTAGATTGTGATAGTCAGAGTGCAATATGTTTGACAAAGAACCTGACTTATAATTCTAAGACAAAGCACATTGATGTTCAATATCACTTTGTGAGAGACATGGTTGAAGACAAAAAGGTGTTGCTAGTGAAGGTGGAAACTTTGAAGAATATTGCAGATTCATTGGAAAATTCTATATGCACTGAGAATTTTTCTTGGTGTAGAGAAACAATAGGCATCGTTGATCATGTAATCCCTGGGCCCCATGCATGCAAAGAAAACAAGTGGGAGAATGTTGAGTATGTGTTATATTCTTTTCAGGATTATCCCTACGAGTGATTTGTTGCACCAAGGATAGTGGGGGGGAGGTAGGGGGGTCATGGGAGGGGCCAGTAGGCCCCCCTTATCCAGGGGTTCAAGGGAAAAGCCCCCGAAAAAATAAATTTTGGGATTTTTTTGGCACACGGTTGTATGTTTTGGGAGGTTTTGGAACACGATTTTCTTGCCCATGGTTTTCTAATTTCGGTTAAGAAATTAATGTTGTAATCTAATCCAAGTCAAAGTATTAAGGTTATGGATGCTGCAGAATCATATATATTGTATTTGTAAATGGTGAAGTTGATACAATGAAAGTTAGAGGTGCAACTCTAAACATTTGTTGGTTTTCTCAGCTAAAGGTTTCCAAGGTAAATTTCTAAGTATTATGTGTGGTTGTTGTTGTTTTCTTTCTGTTGTATAAAGTTGTATGTCCACTACTATATTGTAATGGTTTAAAACCTACATTCAAGAGGGGGTTTCATCTTGCTTTGTGTATTCCTGGTGATTTGGGTCATGGTACCTAACACTTAGAATTAAATGGTACTTGACATTTTGAATTTGTTTAGGGTTTTGTGTTTGGATTTGGTGTTTAGAGCTCTCTACTCTTAGTTCATTTGGATTTTTCTCACTATTGGATGTAGCTTTCTAATTCACTTTTTTTGAGTGATGGTTGGTTGTGGTGTTTTTCCTTCTTTCCATGAAGTTTGAAATGTGTCAATGGAGGGATAATTTTTGAAAGATTATGTTTACACCTTCCTCTTGCTTAAAATGATAATATTTTAATAAGCATAAATTTACATTATTTGATGTCAATCACGAAAGATTCACCAACATGTAAAGTGGTGGTAAACCACCACTTTATAGTTTAGTGGTTCAATTGTTCTCTTTTGGGGTTGAGGAAAGTCTCTAGGGTTTTGATTGTTTCCATGCTAACAATGGTAAGTGAAATTCAATTCTCCTATTGCTTGTTTTAATTTTAAATAATACATATGTTTGGAGCCTACCCAAGATTTTGTTTGATTTTTTTTAGGGCTTGACATGCATGTCATGTAACTTATTTGGGCCTTGGCACTATCTCAAACATTCTTAAAAGGGAACTTGGTTGTTGCTCAATTCACCAAGGGCTTGGTATTTGTCTTGAATAGCCTTGTTGTAGTTTCCAAGTTCAAAGTAGATTTAGAGGTAAGGTATGGTCCCTACATTAGTCAATGTATTTGTTTTAAGTGGACTCGTTTTGTGTTTGATTGGCATGCCTTGTCACTTATTTGGGCCTTGAATCCATCAACAATGTGCTTAAAAGGTATTAGATGTTCAAATTTCACCTGGGTATTCTTATGTGATACAATTAATGATTTCAATCTAAATTTAGTAACAATGGGTAAATGGTTGTCTAAAAAACGATTTTGAATGTACCAATATTGGTCACTCCTAGTCGTTTTTGCATAACAATATTTATGAATTTTTCTTATCCCACTATTATTTATATTTATTTTAAGATAAATAACTCTTGGAATCCATTTATTTATGTTCTTATTGACCAAGTAAGGATACCTTCTTAATTCTTATTCTTCTTTTTCCCTTGGAAATAACTCAAGAAACTCATGGGCACTTTCCTCCATTTTGAGGATGCAGGTACTCAATATAAATTATATGGCATAGAATTAGTATGTGTGAGCCCATGGGAATTGAACCAGGGACCTTCACATATTGTCAGATTACCGACAATGTCTTAGTAACAATGGCATCAACTAATTGAGCCAACAATAGAGGTTGAGACATGCTTAACTATTTTTCATGAAATTTTGCATAGGCACCTTAATTTAATTTGAGAAGATGCCTAGGATGACAACAAAGAGAAGAGAATCTACTTTGGTTAGTTTCTTGAATTATATGATGTAATAGTATGCACATACTTGTGTCTACACAATGTTATTTTATTTTATTGAAATATCAAAGGTGGTGCTCTTCTTGTGGTCAATTTATTGTTTGTTCCTTTACTTTACATTGCATCGAATCTGTTGATTTTTCAATAAGTTAGGTTAAGCATGAAGTTCATTCCATTTTAGCATTTAACCATAACCATAAATTTTGCAGCAACCAAGGTCACAAGAAGAAGCACCATGCACAAGAACACAAGATGTATTCTGGGAAACCCTTCTCAACAAGGGAAGAAAACCCAGCCAAATCCTTTCTTATATTATTCAAGGGAAATACCTTCACCACCAAGATAAACCCTAGCACACAAGATGGTGCTTCAAACCCTAGAACTCTAGCGCCTAAGAGAGGTGGGCACTTTTCCCAAAGAAGTGTACTTGCTGAAATTTCCAAACTCACAAGAAAGATATGATTCCACAATGGGGAATCTTCCTTTACTTATATTAGACTTGACCTATCAACAGAAGTGTCTATTGGCTTAACATGGCCGACCTCTCTAAGTCATATTATAATAATAATTATTATTATAATTAATATTAACTAGATTAATTATCTTTTACATTTATTATTAATCACATTAAGGTGGGGCCGACCTGTACCCTTTACATAACAATTAGGGTTACAAGCAGGTCTGACTCTTGAACAATATATAGCAAAGGATCTGATACACCCACTAGTGCTCATCCACTAGGGGCACATCCTAAGGGATGTCATATCTCTGGTTCATTGCATTACACAGAAGAACCAGATCTTCACACGTTCACATGTGCTTGTCCACATGCACGTCCACTCTACAGATCTTCTTTTGCATTGCCTCACATAGGAAAATCATCTGGATTCTTCTCATCATATCTACTGCTCAGAGGAGGCTAATACATCATCTTCATTTCTGTTCACATGACAATGCACCGAGCACTTTGGGATTTCACACATTCACCTTGTGCTCAGCCACAGACACGTCTAACTCAACAGATCACCTTTCTGACTAGATAATCATCTGAAGTTCTTCTCAACTCTCTGAATGGAGGAGGTCATCTCTATGTTCCTAGACCTGTCTTAGGCAGGAACCGCATACACTTCTTAGGGGTTTTCTCTCAGGTTTGTAAGCTGAGAGAAAGACTCGCATATCTGCAATGATCCACATCTCACAGGTTTGTAAGCTAGAGAATGTCTCACATAGTTGCATTCATCAACACTCCCTCTTAGCTAGGGAGGCATTCTTCATCATGCCAGGTCTCACATGGATGTACTCTGAATTTTGTTTTTGGCTGGAGTCATAAATACTCCCTCTCAACTAGGAAGGCATTTTTCACCAAGTTAGTCTAGTGAAGATGTATGTAATCTACTCATGTGTAGGAAGGTACTAAATGTGTATGATTTTCCTCTGCATCATATCTTTGATATAAGGACGTTTCATCTCATCATGTTTCGATCCATCAGGAAACATTGGGTTCTCAAGGAGCTTTACACACGACTCTTTGATTATCATCATAGGATCCATCTCATGGTCAAGTAAATCTATCAGAAGCTTGTGAAGCCATATTTCTTCACACACTCGATGCTATATACTCTGCCTCTGTGTTTCTCAAGGCCACAGAGTTTTGTTTCCTGTTGCATCAGGAAACCATGGAAAACTTCATGGTGGAAAAACAATTGGATGTGCTCTTCTGGTCCACTGTATTTTCTACTTAATCTGAATCAACATATCCTGAAAACTCAAGCTCACACTAGAGGCATATCTCGGGCCATATCCAATTGTGCCTCATATGTATATCAATACATGTTTTGTTGTTGTCTAGTGAGTTTGTCTCGGTTGACTCATGAAATGACTAAGCACACTCACTGCATGGCATGAATTAGGTCCGGTGTTAACCAAATACATCAGTGATCCAATCAGTTGTGGATCGATATCGTATGAATTGTCATCACTCATTTTCTTCAAATCTATTACCATTGGAGTGGGCATGGATTTGAATTTTGTTATACTGAACTTCTTTAATATTTTTACTATATATTTTTCTTGACTCAGGAAAATCTCATTGGTCCTCTGTCATACTTCTTGTCCCAATAAGTAGTGCATCATATTCAGATTCTTCATCTTGAATTCAGAAGTCAAGGATTACTTGTATCCAACAACAAGGCTTTTTGAATAAGTTATCAAAATCAGGCTCTTGTTATCAACACTGTAATGATATAGGTTTGGATAAAAAACACTCTTGCTGAAATCCAAAATCATCAAGAATTTATCTATCTGATATAGTTTGCAGCTCATTGATGGTAGTACGGATGGAAGTGTATCAGGTTTACTGGATCAAGTGTCTCAATATAGACAACTCCCTCTGTTTGTGAGAAATCTCTGGCTATAGATCTCGTTTTGTATTTCTCGACACTTCCATCAACTGCATGCCCTATCTTATAGATCCACTTGGAAGTTACCATAGACTTCCCTTCTGGTAATAATATCTTATGCATAATTCTTTGATATATACTGGTATTATTCTGTTATAACATCTTTCCATACCTGTTCTCCTATTGCTTCTCTAAGACAAGGAGGCTTAACATCAATGAAATGGTTCATGACTGAAGGATAGCTTGAAAATATCTTTTGCTTTCCCGAGATATGCCTTGAGAGGCTTGTATGTTTCTTTGTCTCTTTGCAGAGTGAGTCTAGGTAGGATTTTTACGCCCTACTGCAATATCTCTAAATATGTCAACTGTAACAACTGGATCAACTGGAATAAGGTATGTCTCCCTATGAATTGTTGAAGGGGGAGAAGTTATTTGTCTTACTATCAATCTCCATCTGAGATTGTATGGATCTTTGAAAGACTATCTTCTCTTCAAGGACAATGTTTCTGCTTGTTCTTGTATAATTAACGAATTAAATATGGTTTGGACTCCCGTACCAGGGATAATGGTCCAAGTCTTTGAGATCTCCCGTATAGGAATAATATCCTTCATTTATTTGAAAAATGAAATCAACTATAAAATTTGAGATCAATTGATTTACCTAGTTTGTAGTCATGTCCTTTTAGAGGAAGTACTTCTCCTCTCTCTTCTCTTCACTCTTTTGAGGTGGATCTGGATCAATGTCAGCGATGGAATCATATTGTCTTCCCTTCTTCCTGGTTGGACAGTTTCTTGCAAGGTGTCCATACTTGTCACATCTGAAGCACTAAATTTTTGAAACATCTCTTCTTTGATAACCTAGATTGGATGAATACTTTTCACCTTTAAATGTTTTCCTAAAATTTATTTTGAATTTTCCTCCCTTCTTTGTATGAAGTGCAAGAGCATGATTTTCTTTTGAGGAATCTTCCACTCCTCTATTTCTAAGTATAAGTTCTTCTTGAGTGCAATCTGTCCATAGACGATCAAAGGTTGGTAGAGATTCTCTTCCACTGATACTCTGAATGAAAGAATCCCATGATTTTGGAAGATTCTGGAGAGTGGTTAAGACAATTTCTCTATCATACATGATTTCCCCAATGGTCTCTAGCTGTTCTTTAATCTCTGATAACTTCATAAAGAAGAGTGAAATTGTGTCACCCTTCGTCATCTTGGTACTTTGAAGTTGGCTCTTTAAGGTAAGAGATCTGAGAGTGTTGTCACTTTCAAACATTCCTTTTAAAGCTTCATACATATCATAGGTTGTCTTTAGATTGGAAATACAGGGCAAGAGGTGATCTCTTAATGAGTAGATGATTAATTTTCTTGCTTTGACATCCTCTTCTTTTCTTATCTTCTTCTCTATATCTATAGCTGTGGCTAGTAGAGTTTTAGTTGTCACATCCAAGAGGTCATATTTTTCAAGAGTGACTAGAAGCCTTGATTTCCAGGAGCTGAAGTTGCTTGCTCCATCAATCCTATCTTATACTAATCCTCTACTCTTCATTTGATCGGTTTCTTCAATTTCTTGCCAACTGGATTTTGAAAACATAATGATTAGGTTGAATTAACAACCTTGGATTATATTGGACTTATGACTGCCAACAATCAATTTGATAATGTAACAGATATTCTTGCTAATTCAAGAGAATGTTTCTTCAAAAATCTAGAAATAATATTTTGCAGGAAATTTCGGCACCCTAGAAACCCTAGGGCCAAAAATCAAAATTTCTCGAAACTTCTATTTGAGAGCTTATGGAGATGCACTAGAAGAGGCTGTACTCTCTTATGCCAAAAGTGGCCCCAACGTCCAATTATTAAGGGTTGAATCACTACTGAAAGGAGGGTTGTATGAAATTTTCTGGAAACCCTAGAAGGGGTCGTACGGTTCTACAAAAGTGAGCTGAGACTTGGTGGATGCTTGTGCAATGGGTTCTTTCAAGACCTATGCTCTGATACCATGTTTATTTTTCAATAAGTTAGGTTAAGCATGAAGTTCATTCCATTTTATCATTTAACCATAACCATAAATGTTGCAACAACCAATATCACAAGAAGAAGCACCATGCACAAGAACACAAGATGTATCCTGGGAAACCCTTCTCAACAAGGGAAGAAAACCCAACCAAATCCTTTTCTATATTCTTCAAGAGAAATAAACTCACCACCAAGATAAACCCTAGCACATAAGAGGGTGCTTCAAACCCTATAACTCTAGCGCCCAAGAGAGGTGCACATTTTTCCCAGAGAAGTGTACTTGATGAAATTTCCAAACTCACAAGAAAGATATGATTCCACAATGGGGAATATTCCTTTACTTATATTAGACTTGTCCTATCAACATAAGTGTCTATTGGCTCAACAGGGCTGGCCTCTCTAAGTCATATAATAATAATAATTAATATTAACCAGATTAATTATCTTTTACATTTATTATTAATCACATTAAGGTGGGGCTGACCTGTACCCTTTACATAACAATTAGGGTTACAAGAAGGTATGAATCTTGAGCAATATATAGCAAAGGATCTAATACACCCACTAGTGCTCATCCACTAGGGGCACATCCATAAGGATGTCATATCTTTGGTTCACTGCATTACACAGAAGAACTAGATCTTCACACGTTCACCTGTGCTTGTCCACATACATGTCCACTCTAAATATCTTCTTTCCCATTGCCTCACACAGGAGAATCATCTGGAGTCTTCTCATCAACTTTGCTTCTCAGAGGAGGCTAATACATCATCTTCATTTCTGTTCACATGACGATGCACCGAGCATTTTGGGATTTCACATGTTCACCTTGTGCTCAGCCACAGGCATGTCTAACTCAACACATCGTCTTTCCCAATGGATAATCATCTAGAGTTCTTTTCAACTCTTTGAATGGAGGAGGTCATCTCTACGTTCCTAGCTCTATCTCAGGCAAGAACCATGTACCCTTATTAAGGGCTTTCTCTCAGGTTTGTAAGCTGAGAGAAAGACTCACATAGTTGTAATGATCCACATCTCATAGGTTTGTAAGCTGGAGAATGTCTCACATAGTTTCATTCATCAACAGACTCAAGGGTTATCTTTTGGTGGTAAATGCTAGTTCAAGTTTTAAGTGGTTTTTTGCAACTTATTAATGATAAATGTTTAACCCAATACAAGTTAATATCCTCCTAATGTTATTATGTTTTATCCTCATAATGTTTAAGACTACGATTCTATAGTGTTAGAGCCTTTGTCATGTATGCCCTTTGCAAGTATTCCTTTAATTATAGAGTCATAACCTTGCAACCAAACATCAATATCAAATATACTTTTTCATCTATGCCATTTGCAAGTATTCCTTTAATTATAGAGTAGGAACCTTGCAACCAAACATCTATATCAAATAGGTTTCATTTATATCAAAGTGACTTATGTGCTTAAGATAAGAAAATATCTTCTTAGACATCTATTTTCCATCTTTTCTTAGACATGTATATCAAAATGACTTTTGATCCCATCCTTCCATTGTTGAAAATAGCATAACCAATCATGACGGAGCAAGTCAATGTTATTTTTTTCCAGGTATCTTAAAATCCAACATGCAAAGACTTACACATAAGTTCATTCCTGATTTTTTGAAGTTGGTGATTACAATCTTGTAGGGATATCCATACCTTATGACATTCTTTCTTCTTTAACTCATAATATTTACTTATCTCTTATATCTTTTCTTCACACTCCATAATACATTTATGACTCTTTCCTTTACTTTGAAAAAACATTAAAAGGAACTATTCATTATTTTAAACTACCTCTAGTTGAAAATCTCTTAAACTTCATACTTCACAGTTTATACTAATATTACTACTTCACAAAAGGACAAAAAATAGGGGTTTCTTGCTAACATTCCAGTGGCTTTGATGGACACATTCATGTGGTTTTTGTTCTTCAAATATGAAAGGGTAAAAGAGCTATCAACACCAATGTTACCCTATGAGTACAACCATCTTCACCTGCTAGTAGTTCATGGTCCTAGTTCATTTGCTTCAAGTGATCTTCTTGAATCATGATAGGATGTTTATCCCTTTTATGACATGAATTTTATCTATGTTAGTACCATTTCAAACTTTGCATTCTCTATCATTACTTGTAAAGCTCCATCGACCATGAACCCTTTGCATACATTACCTTCACATTGAAACAACTAAAGAAAATAGTCAATACTCAAGGATGATTCTTTTTTAATGCATATGGCACAAACAATAGGGTTTCTTCCTCCATAATGTTCCTTTGCTAAGTAAAAAATCTTCTTCATTCAATTTTAGATAGAGATTGACAACCAATTTCACAATACCTCACATAATGGAATTGTTCAGAGTATTCACTATAAGGAAAACACTACTTAGAGAAGGTCTTTTGTGTTATAAGATTGGACAAAATTATTAAAAAAATAATCCGCTATTGAGAGTAGAGGCTTTAACAGATGTTCACTATAACTAAAATTCTGGATGTCTAAAGGTTTTAATAGAGGTTTCTTTTTGTGCGCTTAAAATAGTAAGGCACATTGGTGCATATTATATATTTTAAAAGCACCAGTGGATATCATTTATTTTGAAATCGTCAGTGTGTATCATTGTGCACAGTCAAGTCTTCGTAATGGTAATGATAGAAGTAATAGTAACAATAATGATATGATAGAAGGGAATGGTATTGTTGGTGTAGTTAGGAGCATTGATTCTCTTATTACAATTATTAGCACTACCGAGAACAATGTTGTTTTTGTAGTTAGGAGCACTAGGGCTGTGATTACAGTTATTAGCGCTAGTGTGTTTTTACATGTATATCACATCAATGTGTAACAATCCTTTAAATGCATCGGTGTTTAAATATGTATGAAACACACTATTGCACTCAAATGGATACCCCAATATGTTTCAAGCTGAATTTTTCCACGTTTTGGAGTATGCAAATGCAACTTGTTTTTTTATAAAATTTTAGTTAGTCATAAAAAAAATCAAATATTTTTAATAATAATATTGATGTTTATATATTAATTAATGTGTTTGGATATAATTATCGCATTGATGTATTGTATCTTTTAAAAAAAAATACCATCCAATTACATCTATGTTCATTGAAATAATGTAAATCATCCATATATATAATCGACAACGTAATATTTTACACCATTGAAGACTACACTAAAATAAGAAACTCATTTTATTATATACAAATAAGAAACCATTCATGATACAAAATGGGGCATATACCGACATAATATATCTGCATAATATGATGTCGGTATATATTCCGAAATAATATATCTGCATAATATGATGTCGGTATATATACTAGCATAATATATCTGCATGATATGATGTCAGTATATGTACAGGCATAATATATCTGCATAATATGATGTCGATATATATATCGGTGTACATATTGGTCGGTGTATATGTTGGTATATATATCAATCAGTATATATGTCGATATATATACCGACATATTATGCAGATATATTATGTTAGTATATGTTATGATATATATGTCGGTATATATACCAATATATATATATA
>JASDQU010587228.1:73222-92653 GCA_032191745.1 Picea mariana | reverse complement strand
CCTTCGGTTTAAAGAACACTGGTGTGACTTTTCAATGTGCCATGTCTTACACTTTTCATGATATCAAGCACATTGTATAACCATATATAGATGACCTGTCGCTACATTCCATGCATCGTAGTGAGCATCTGGCACACCTTTGAGCCATTTTGATTCATTGTCAGTTCTATCATATACGCTTAAACCCACACAAATGTGTTTTCTATGTGGAGTCCGACCAACTTATGGGCTTTATTGTATCACTTCAGGGGATCAGGGTATATCCTTTGAAGGTCGAGGTGATCCTCAATCTCCCTCCTCCTTCCTCACTCCGCCATCTTCAAAGTTTGGAAGGGAAGGCAAACTTTTTACGTCGTTTCATCCCAAACTACACTGAATTAACGCTCAGATTTACTCGACTATTGAAGAAAGGCTATGAGTTCGTATGGGATACCACTTCCAACAAAGCCTTTGAATCTTTGAAAATGACTTTAAACCGTACCCCACTACTTTTCCCACCCAATTATAGTTGATAGTATTTCCTTTATCTTGCTACTTCAGACTCTACCATTGCCATGGTTCTAGTCCAAGAAAATGATTCACACGACGAGCATGTCATTTATTATTTGAGTCAGAGTCTCATGACTACTGAAGCCAAATACTTACATGTTGAAAATTTGGCCTTAGCAGATGTTCAAGATGTCAAACATTTCCGTCACTATATCCTATTACGCAAGACCACTGTAATTTCCTATTGCAACCCTATGCAACATATTCTTACACACCAATTTTTAGGGTGGAAATACTCCAAATGGATAGTGCTTCTCCAGGAATTTGACTTAGAGTTTGAATGTGCTAAGTCTAAGAAATACTTGGTGTGTGTCAAACTGATATGTGACCTTCCCTGCACTGAGACAAAAAATGTAGCAGAGGATTCTTTGCCTGATGAATCCCTTTTTCTTATCAGTTTCGATGAATTTTGGTATGGAGATATCATTATTTATCTCTGGACTCAATCTTTCCGGCATGATCTATCTAGCACTGACCATCATCATATACGTTACCAGGCTCGTCGATATATTATCCTCAGTGACACTCTTTATCGTCGTGGGGCTGACTCTATTTTTTGAGGATGTCTCACCTATGATGAGGTTAAGAAAGCTTTGAATGAATACCATTATGGAACATGTGGTGGTCACATGTCTTGGTATGCTACTGCCAAAAAGATCTTACGAGCGGGGTATTTTTGGCCTTCTTTATTCAAAGACTATATTATTTCCATCCAAAAATGCCATGCTTGTCAAACATACAACAACAATATACGATCTCATCCCACTCCTTTACACCCTGTAGTTTCCATTGGACCTTTCGCAAAATAGGGCATTGATTTCATGACATGTAACCCTCACTCGGTCGGGGGGCATGGATACATCATCATAGCCGTGGATTATTTCACGAAATGGGTCGAGGTGATGCCTACATTCGATAATACTGGAAAAACAGTAGCCCTATTCATATTCAATCATATCATGACATGATTCGGAATCCCACAAGCTATCGTCACCGATCACGGTAGCCATTTTCAAAATTTCATGATGTTCGAGCTTACCAAAAAGTTGGTTCTTCGACATGAAAACTCAACCCCCTACTATCCACAGGCCAATGGCCAAGTTGAAATGATAAACACAGTTCTTATCACTATGCTTCGACGAATAATAGGAATTCACAAGACAATTTAGCACACTATGTTGTTTTCATCATTATGGACCTATCAGACATCCATGAATTCTGCTACGAGATTTACACCTTTTCAATTGGTGTATGGTATCGAATTTGTCCTGTCAATTGAATGTGAGATACCGTCATTGAAGCTAGCCATTGAACTTCTCTGCAACCCCTCTACTGAGGAATAATGTCTATTGTATCTGATTCTATTAGATGAAACTCATCGTGATGCCACCCTAGTTATTGAACCCGGAAGAAATGCGTAAAATCCCAATACGACAATCATGTCAAGCCATGTGTTTTCTTTGAAAGTGATCTAGTTCTCCTCTATGAACAATATCATGATTTACTAGGGGCCGAAAAATTTGAGGCTATGTGGCGTGACCCTTATATCGTCAAATGAGTGTTGGAGAAGTGAGCTTACTTGTTAGTGGATTATGATGGCATTCCTTTGAGTGAACCCAGAAATGGGATTTACTTGAAGAATTACTATGCTTAGACCATCTTTGCATGATTTCTTGTATTTTTACTGTATCATATTCTTGTGTGCTACTTTTATGTGATTTTCATTATTTGGTTTCGACCCCCAACTTCTTACCTTGCATTGTGCTTAGTTTCCAAATGTCGACATCTTCACTACCCTATATTGGCTTCATCGATGGTGCTAGTCGTAGTACTCACAACCTAGCTTATGTTGCTTGGGAAATCTACGCACCCACGAACAAACTTATCATTCTGCAAGGTGTTTTTCTCGGTCATGCAACCAATAATATCGTAGAATATAGGGCAATCATGGAATTGTTGACCGATGTTATTTCACTTGCGATTCAAAAACTTCTTGTACGACTTGATTCGCAGCTAGTAGTGCTACAGTTAAGTAACATCTATACTATCTGAAGCCCTACTTTGTTACGAGTATATTTATGAATTCGCCTCTTGGAATGTTATTTTGATTATATTGAGTATCAACACATTCCTAGATGTCTAAATACGTTAACCGATGCATTAGCTAATTATGTGTTAGACAGACATTTGAGACCTTTATAAATCTAATCACACATCACATGTTGTATATAAAGAAAATCAAGTTGGTAGAAGCCTCATGTATATATATAATGATAAAAATGTTTTACAAAAAGTTTTTTTCCATCCAAAGACCAAAATATCAAAATATGAATCCCATGGATTCTACAAAATAGCATCATGGATGTTTCTCACAGTAGAATACTACTTCCCGTGCTACCCTACGAAGCAGTTGTCTAAGTGAGCCAGACATGCCTACAGTGTGGTGTTGATAACGCTTCGGAATCTCATCGATTGGAATGTTTGGGATGTATATTGTCAAACCCTCTAGATTATCTCATAATCGCCAGCATCCCATCCTGCTACTACAACTGCTTCCCCTCATCTTTGAATGGGGGATGTACCCGGAGGCCAGTGTGGCCCTACAACTGCATGGTGAAATTTTTTTGATTAGTCATTGGATAGAGAGAATAAAAAACATCTTATATTCTAAAAATTCACAAAAACACCATAAAAAAAAATGTTTTTCTTACCTGGGTTCCCCCACTGAAAACCCTCAGGTAGAACCAAATCAAGGTCACCTCGAAAGTCCAAACCAACATATGTGTAATCATATATCATCAATATTTGAGGCCTCAACCAGTCAAAGAATGCATCTTTGTATTTGATAATGGGGCCCGCTACATGCAGAGCCATGAGATCGCACCACCTTTTCATCCTCAGATCTCGTGGCATTGGTACACCCCACTCTACCTATAGGCATAAATGAGGGACTCTTTCTAGAAATAAAGACACCAAAATAGATCCATATCGAATTTCTTCAAGTCCACATTTTTGCTTTTGGTTAGTTGTTCTTCATACTGCGAAGAAGACCATCACACCAGTTGAACACACGAGGTTCCATGCATTCCATGTCATACTAAAAATAACTTTGGAGGGCCATATGCAGAGATGCACTTCCCTCCATCCATGAAATGGTAAAAATAATGGTCCAGAGAGTTAAATCCCAAACACCTCTGATGGATACCTTACCTTTGCGTCTCTCGACCTCAGGTTCACAGTATCGACGGATGTATTCGCTCATAGGTATGCCACCACCTAGAACTCCTATTAAGGTCACATGTGCTCCACGACAGGATAACCCTGTCAAGAAGTAAATGTCTTCAATATCCAAGGAAATAATGTGGACACCCACACGAAAGACCTGTTTTTCTACATCCCACATGTGGACCAGGTATTCTAGTAACCTCAGTTGGGCTCTCATGCCCTGGATTTTAAATTTTTTTAACAATCTACACTGTTGAAGGTAATTGATGGTTCCTAGATCATTCAAGGCCATGAATTCATCATCTTCGTGTTCTCATTTTGTCCACTCCAACATTTTGGCAATCAAATACCTGCATGGAGATGAGAAAAGGAAGTTAGCATATTCAATCGTTGCTTTTGAAATTATTTTTTGGTCAAACGCATGCGTAAATTTTTGGGTTTTCAGTCATCGCGGATGAAGTTTTAGTATAGTGTGGGGTTTCCGCAGGTGAGCCATAGGGCACCTGTGGAAATCATTGATTTCCGTAGGTCCTGATACTAATCACCTATGGCGGCCCCAACGCGTGCCTACCGACCCAAAAACTAATCCAAAAACTACCTTTTAACCAAAATAAATGAATTTCGATCCATAGAAAAAGGAGAGGATGGTGAGCTTACCGTGTTGATGGAGGTCGTTTACTGAATGGTCACCTATGCTTCTCGCAATCGACAGCCAAAATATGAAGTAAAAATAGGGTTTCTAGACAAGTTTTGAATGAAATGTAAATGAAATAGCAATAAGATGTTTTACCCCTATTTATTTCACTTTTTTATTTTTCTAATAATATTTTATATTATTTTAATGCATTTTATCATAACCTAAGAGTCTAATGGTCTCGTGATTCTTTTATTTTTTTACAGATGGAAAGACTAAGGTCCTAAACAATGCGGTATGAATGTTTTTCTTGATTCACTTTTCTATTCGTTACGTATACCGGTACTTTTTAGGGTTTTTCAAAAAAAACCTCAAGCTCACTCTTTGTTCTTTTTCATGCTCGAAAATCAATGAGAACGCAACCGAGTATACTTTTGTGTTTTTTTCATACTCATCATGGAAACACGAAAAGTGAAACCCACAGAGTATCCATTAAGTTCTTTTCACGCTCCATAGAAAATGAAAATATTTATGAGCGACCTTGTTCTTTTCACGCTCGTAAAAGTATTTGAAGAAAACGTTTGATAGGCGATGGTTTATCACTTTTTCGGTCCCATCGAAATAATTTACGAAAAAAGAATTAAGAGAGTTCTCTTTTAAGTGTTTTTCAGACTCTATAAACATGAAAAACCTCTGAGTTTTCTATCTTTGGACTCGTTAAACAAACATGGAAAGACCCACATGGGACTGAACCACTCCTTCTTAGGGTTCGTTAAACATACTCTGAGGGACTCGTCCGAAGGATGAGATTACATCAACAAGCATATGTTATCCTCCTCAAACTTCCATAAAAATAAAGAGGTACTCGCCAGAAATGGTGGGGGAAAATTTGGGAAAGAAATGTGTCTCTGTATCCGTGTTAGTGTTAGTACTAGTCGCTCTTGAACATGACACCCCCCTTCATTATTTGAATCCGGGTTGGGAAATCCATTTGTCTCTTATGTGACCTTCTGCAAGTCCATATATTGGGTCATCTTTGAGTCAATGATGCCAATACCATTGTCGTGTCATTCATATGTTCAAGAGAAGTCCAAACAAGCCCCTCTTTCGAGTCGGCCATCTGTAATTATCAATTCCTACCATGTCGGCCTTCCCTGTGTTAGTTTCGAATTGTTTTCATACTTTGATCTACCCTAAAATATGTTACTTATTTCATGTCATTGATGGAGGATACATCAAGGCTCTCCTGTGATGATTCTTTTCCTGTCAACTTCAACTCATGATCCAGGAATGAAAATTAGAAATCATTTTAGTACCTTAGAGCCTGCATGCCTCAATGGCAGGTTTCTTCACTTTCGACAGTGGATTCACATCATATGTCTCTAATCGTAAGATTCCCTCGAGTGGTTTACTTCAGCTCATTTATTAGCATTCATTAGATTGTACTAAGGTACCTTGGGATTCATTGACATCAATGTTGATTTCCCTCGCACTTGTTAACAGTTTGCATCAATGACTGGTAATCAAGTGGTTTCTACCATGTTCAACTTCAGCACCTGTAATCGCATGGTTAGATTCATACTTACAGGTGATGGAAATGAAGACCCTAGATCTCATCACCTTGGTCTAGGTTGCGATGGAGTATTTACAATTTGTATTGACACATAGATCCACTTTGTATGTATCTTGGCTATGTCCTGATTTCAAGTTTGTTAACACATAGATCCACATTATATTCTTCGTGGCTATGTATCATCTTGATGACATGGATCCACAGTGTATAATTGGTGGCCATGACTGACATTTATGAGTCAAATCATTTGTAGTCTGCGAATGGGAATGCCCACCTCATATATGGTATAATATTGTGAAGATGCTTCATTGTTTGTAGGTTCCTCATTGGTGCGCTCCTTGTTCCCGAAACACACAAACATTTTACAAAGTATTTCGTCTATCACAAGTTCCAACCTCATAATTTCGGGGGCATTATGTTACACATTATTTTGGTCACCCTGATGATGACTATACAATCATGTTTTCAGGCTCTCAAAACAATCTTTTACATGAGGAAAATGATTGAGTTCTTCCCCTACAAGGCATGTTTTTAGAATGACGTTGCAGGCTAATAGTGGTACAAAGTGCAGAAAGCATCGATTTCTGCAAGCTATTCTATGCCTAGATTACGGGGTTTCTATAGGCTACTATATAGGTAGGGTGTGGCGGCGTTTGAAGATAAGAAAAGGAAGAAGTTCATGAAGTTTCTAGAAGGAGAATCTTCTAGAATGTAAGGTGGAATCCATATGGTTTTGATCCTATTGGCTTCTCTGATTTGGTGGGATCATCCTCATCCTTTCAACCACTTCACCTTCTTCTATATAATGATGGGTTTCTCATGGAAAGGGTTAAGCAAGATTGAGCAAAGAATTGCTGAAAGAATAGGTTGAAGACTGCATGAAGGATCCTAATACAACTGATGCTTGGGGCCTCCATTTGTCCATCAAGCTTTTGTGGACCATCTTCATACAAATTCAGAGAAATTTTTTGTGTGTGTTGGAACAAAGGACCACTAAAAGGGAACTTGCAACATCAAGGCATTCTGGTTGTATCTTCCACTTTTACTCAATATGATACGGTGACATGTTTCTTTCCCATAAAATCATTAGCATTTTATTACATGACTCCTTAATCACATGTTTAGGTTTTCATTGAATCTACAATTGTTGCTTTCAATTTGGTTGGTTTATGTCATTAAAGATCTGCTATCACAAGAGCACCGGAGCAAAGCAGGGACAACAGAGATATAAGGAAGCAATATCTAAAGGTACTTCATCCATTCCTTCTTTGGTAGTAAATTCAATTATCGCAACTTAGGGAAAGAATCATGTCTTGTCTTGTTTTGTTCTAGATCCAGGTGGATCTAGGGAGATTAGTTTATGTCTGCATTCACTGATTTATCCAATAATAGTTGTTTCCCCAGGGTTTCTGACATAGAAAGGTTTTTTTCCCCTACACTACTCTTTGGATCAATATCCATCCTTACTATCATAGGATATTTCTCCTCCTCCTCCACCAATGTGGCACTCACTGGTTCATCCCATGGTGAATGAATGGCATCAACATTGGACACTCATTCTAGATGTTGATGAACATGTTCTTCCCATATGGGTTCCTTTCGTGACCTTGTGTTGTTTTGGGTTTTTCTTGCGACTTTGCTTAGTGCACAAAATTTTGGTGGTGCCATCCTATGTAAATCATCCCACTGCTACTGAAATCCACCTGCTAAGATCTTCATAATCACCAGTTTGTCGCTTGTTGTTGTGCTCTTTAGCTTTGTGTATGCTCAAATTCATAATGAGGGCTATGTGGCATGTTTTCCAGTTATATAAGTTCTCTCATAAATGTTGTAAATATTCTTTAGGATGCTTCATTTACTACCATAAATGTTTTGAATCTTCTTTGTCACGCATCCTTAAATTTCATAAATGCTCGGTTCATGCCTTATTTTTTGGATGATCAGTTTTTCTTTTCCAACCATTGTCCCCTTTTCCAGCGCACTGCAAATTTGTGTTGTGATTATTCCTCGGCACATTGTGTGTTTGTTCTATCACTTTTATCTGACACACAATAACTTTACTTCTTGTCAAGTTAGTTTCCATATCTATTGCAAGATACTTTTTCTAGTTTTCTGCCATTCAACCAACTTCCTACTCTTTTTGTATTTTTCTTCTTTTTCTACTTTTTATATATTTTTCTACTTTTTCTTTCCTAACTTCTAGTATAGTACACTATAAACAAGGCTTCATCGTTGTGTTGCAACTACTGAGAGTTATTAGGTTGACCATCCCTATACATTTCCAGTTGACTACCAATCACTAGACCCTACATTTTGTTTCCTATCAAGTCCTTTAGCTGCACAAATCCTCCATCTGTGACATACTTCACTTCATATGTCCCTAGCCAATGCATTCTAAACTTACCTGGATGTTGTAAATATTGTTTTCCATAGAGGATAACTAGATCTGCCTCCTTAAAACTCTTCTTATTTATGTGTCTATCATGCCAAGATTTGTTCCTTTCTTTCTGCACCTCTTGGTGGAATCCTTCCAAAATTATATCTTTTTCAAGTTCCATAAGTTGACTAAACCTTTATTGTATTGCAACTGTTTCTATCATATTTGTGATTGTTGCAATGCGTAGACTAAGTACAAAAAATACTAATGGCACCACTACTTCTTGTCCATACACCAATATGAATGGTGTATGTCCTGTCAAATTATTGCATGTAGTCCTCTATGCCCATAATATTGCTAGTATTTTTAAATCAAATTCATCTCTGTTAACATTACAAATCTTTGTCAATGCATTCTCCAAAATCTTTTTGAAATCTTATAATGTACCATTTTCCTGGGGATGATATGGTGTACTCTTTTACTGATATACCTAAAATTCCTCATTCATAGCCTGGATGGTACTATTAATAAAATATGTGCCTTGGTCACTCATCAAAATCCTAGGACATATGAATCTTGTAATCACCTACTCAAATAATAAGTGTGTTGTGGTCTCTGCACTGCAATCCTTGAATGGTGTTACTTCTTTCCATCTGGTTAAATACTATGTCACGGTAATGATGTATCTCACTTATGACTTTCTTGTTGGTGGATTGATAGGTCCTACAAAATATATTTTGCACTTGTCAAATACCTAAATATTTACTTGGGGTCTTCGGGGCATCTCATCTATCTTATTGGGTTTTCCAACTCTCTGATAGACATCACAATTTTGACAATATACTTTTGCATCTTTATGAACTGTTGGCCACCATAAACCTACATGAAATACCTTATGCATAGTATCCTTTCCTACATAGTGTCCTTCAACTATCCGTTCATGATATTCTGCTAGAAAAATGGGTTATTCATGCTCGATCACACTCCTTATCAAAATGTTGTTTGCTCCCATCTTGTATAAATGAAATGTAATCAATTGATATTCTTCAACTCTAACTACCATTTTTTTATTCTATTCGATACTAAACTCCTTTGAAAGAACTCTTGTTCTCAAAAATTCAATGATATCAGCAAAGTACTCATCGAATATCTATACTGAAAATAACTACACATCAGGGAAGTTGTCTTCTAAATTAGTTGATTCTTTTCCATTGGTTATCATTGATAAGTGATTTAATCCTTCATTCCGTTTCTCTGGTTTAGCTATTACTTCAAAATCAAAATCTTGAAACAATAATATCCATCTACAGATCATCCCCCCAACATTATCTTGTTGACTAAACATCTTAGGTAGAATGATATGTGAACACTTTAAAATAATTTCCCAATAAGTAGTGTTTGAATTTCTGCAGTGCATACACCATGGCTAGAAATTCCCTTTCTGTTGTGTTGTAATTCTTCTCTAAGTTTGATAACTTCCTTATTGAAAATGCCATAGGGTGATCTAGGTCACCTACTCCTAGATGTGCCAGAATTTCTCCAAGTGTTATTGTTGATGCATCTACATACACATGAAATATTTTTTCCCAATTTGGAAATAGTGAAATAGGTGTTTTCACCATCTTTTCCTTCAAAGTATCCAATCTCGGCTGACAATCCTCGTTCTACTGAAATTTGGTGTCCTTATTCAATAATTTTTCCATCGGTGTGATAATCTTGACATACCCCTTGATAAACTTTCTATAGTACCCTATATGTCCAAGTGTGGCTCTTAACTAGTGCACTAACTTTGGTGGCAGTAAGTTCACAATTACAACAGTCTTAGCAGGGTCAACCAGTAAACCATGTCTGCATACCAAATGTCCTAATAGTATCCCAAAAGGTGTGCTAAAAACACATTTCTTGATGTTCAATGAGATATGAAATTTCCTACACCTGTCCAACATTAGTATTAATACTTCTACATGAACTTTAAATAGACTAAAAACAATTCGATCATCCAAATATACTTCTAAGAACTTATGTATGAATCTTTAAAAGCAGCTACTACCACCTTTGAAAATATAGTTGGTGCATTCTTCAGTCCAAAGGGAATAACTGTATATTGATAGGATCCTCATTCTATAGCAAATGTAGCATTATGCCTATCCTCTAGATCTATTTTAATCTGATGATATCCTAAGAGTACATCTGTGAAATAATATGCTTCCTAGCCTCCCACATTCTCTAAAACCTCATTTGCAAAAGGGGTAGGGAAAGGATAATGTAATCAAGCATCATTCAATTTCCTTATATCTACATAAATTATTGTTTCCCCTTGTTTCTTTTCCTATACCACTATGGGACAGATCCATTCAGATTCTTCCATTGGCTCTATGATACCAGCTTCTAACATTCTATCAATTTCTTCTCTGACCTTTTTCTTATAAACTGGATTTAGCCTGTAAGGTCTCTCTCGGACAGGTCTAACATGTGATTTTAGGGGTATCTTCATCTCTCCCAGCTCACCTTCTATTCATTTCATCTCTGTAAAGATTGATGGAGACAGGTCACTATATTCGTGCAATAATTTTGTTATCCTCTCTAGTCTGCTCATCCCAGTAGTCTCCAATACTTTCCATTTTAGGGTTTTCTTCATTCCCAATGTTTACTTTCCTTACCTTAATTGGTGCAGCAAATTCCTATGACTCCAATGATGGGCCTTCCACTTATCTCTCTCCTTCAATATTTGTCATATGGATGTTGCATAGATCTTCTTCTTCTAGTGTTTCCTCTGTGACATTATAACAAGAGAGTAAGTCCTTTATTGTCTATTTGTTCTGTTGTTGTTATTTTGTTATAATTTCCACCTTAGGTTCCTCAAAAAATATCATTCCATGTATCAGCTTCAGGGCTAAATCGATCATAGGGTTCTCATGCTCAAATGAGAAAGTTATCACAATTTTTTGTTGTAACACTATCCATTTTGTAGTGCCTCTGCACAGTTCCTTTTTGATGTACCGATTCCTTGGTATCCCCTCTAATGTATGAATAAAGTAATGAGGTCATTCTTCTGGTGTTGTTATCCTTCACTGAGGTATGCATTTATCTATGTGCCTAGATGGTCTTCCTCGCCCATCATATTTATACCATGTATTGTTCCCTTGTTCTACACCAAATCTAATGTGCAGTAATCTTTTACACTGATACTAGTCTTTAATAGTTTCCATGTGTGTGCCCCACCATCTTGCAGGCGTTTCCTTTAGTGCAATATACAAGGCTAATAATCTCTTATTTTCCAATACTTCTTCATAGTTTGTCATCTCGTACATTGCTCGATCATGATTTTGTTGTGCAATTTATGTAGACTCAATGTTCTCCTTTAGAATCTCTTTTCTAGCCTCCTTAAACGTCTCTTTCTCTTTCTACGTGTCAAAATTCTTTTGTGGCTCAATTCTCTTCTTGACCCACTAGTGTTGAGTTGGATCTCGTTTCGCTGCATCAACTCCCGTATTGGATCCTCCTCGAGTAAATATGTTGATGTTATTCCCATCATACCTGGATTATGTAGAAATACACTATACATTTTGATTGTTGGACATTCATTCTTATGGTGTAATTTTGTCCTACATAACATGCACTAGAAAATTTCTCTCTTCTCCTTCCCCATATTATGGTTCAATTGAAATGTCAAGTTCTTCATATCTTCTTTCATCTCTTCCATCGTTGTATCGGTCTGTTGATACTAGTTTTCTTCCAACTGCAAGGCTTCTTACAGAGCCTCTTCCTAAGTTTGGAACTTCCACCATCTCAAAGGATAGTTCAAGTGTGGTAATAGTGAGTTCACAAATAACTTCCTATGTTGTATGCCAATAATAGAGTACTTCAAATTACCTTTTATACATTTAAACCTTTGATCAATATCCCAGACAGACTCACTTGGTTTGTTCTCGATCTCAATAATTTTGTTCATATACCGGTCTTTTGAACTTGGATACTAAAATTCATTTACCAACAATTTTTTTTCCCTTCGCGACAGTATTTGGTTCTCCTTTCATATAGATTGATTTTGATGGCCTCCCACCTATTCCATCTGGCTCATTTTGGTGGTTTTCCAGTTTGGCAGTTTTTTCCCTAGTTTTCGGGTCCCTGACTTGCAGGGTCATTTTGAGGCCCCAAACAACGTTTTTTAGTTCTCTCCATAGTCAAAATGATGTTTGATAGAAAGGAGAAAAAATTGTATTCCGTGGATAGACCTTTCCAACGAGCTATCGTTCACCTAAAACGAAGATCGTATGGAAAAGTTACGACCCCGGGAAATTGATGTACTAACTTACCCAAACGAGGCCCACATGACTTTTGGTGCTTCATCACCTAGGGTTAGGTTTTTTGGATGTCTAGGGTTTTTGAAATTCTTTTTTATTGGAAAATTTCCTTCATAGCCTCATTGAAATCATCCTCTTTTGAATGAGCGCAACCTTCACATCTCTTCTCAGAGATAAGCTGCCATCATTTTAGCAAGCTTGTTTCTGCTGCATTTTACAGTTTCAGCTTGTTTCCTTATTGAATAGAAACCATTTTTAATGTATATATTTTGTTTTGTGTTAAGAATATTTTGATAATAATATGTATTCATTCTGTTCTACAAATATATTTTGGATCAGTGGTATCAGAGCGGTTTTGTCCTTGTCATTCTTAATGCATGTCCCCAACGAGGTCAGGGTACAAAAAATTGGGTATCGATCTTGTTTCTCTTGAGGAAAAAAGCTCTTGCATGCCCAAATGACCTCTCATGGTAGAAGAAAAGAAATACGAAGGGACAGGAGATCCCTTCAAAAACTTTCTCGAAGAATCCCTCATGCAACAGAGGAACGAAATGATGGATAGTTTTGCACAAATCCTTCGATAGCTACCAACATGCGACTCATCTTCCTCAAACGGAGGCATCGCCCCCTTCAAGGTACAAATCAACTTCAATATTCCTATATTTTAAGTTCAAATAGATGCATATGTGGTAGACAAATGGTTGAACCTACTAGAAGGCTATTTCTCTGTTCATAACTTCTTGAATAGAGAAAAGATTACTTTTTCACTCCTCAAAGTCATTCCCCATGTCAAAGATTAATGGGAAAATTTATGTGAGAAAAAGGAAATAGAGTAACCCTCATTATTTATAGTCGTAGTCACCTGGGAGTCCTTCAGGGATGCTATTAAGGAACAATACTACCTTGTTGGAAGTTATGATGACTTGTACACAAAATGGACCAAGTTGTGCCAGGAAAGAGACCAAGCGGTGCCCGAGTTCACAAATATTATCCATACCTTGCGCACCAAGCTAGGTATCAAAGATTCTAAGTGACATCTGGTTCTCAAGTATTTTGGCAGTATGCATAGATACATCCATACCGAAATGGATTTTCTGTACATCTCATCCTTGGGTGCGCCCTACCGATATGCCTTCAAAATCGAGCAGAAACTCAAACAAAAGACACGACAATTTGGGCCTAGGAACCCCTCATAGAAAATCCAGGAAAAAACGGCCCCAACCTGAAGAAAAAAGGATACAGAAAAGACAGAAATCCTCAAGACAACCAGTCTAGGAAGAAATCAAAGAATGAAATCAGAAAGACAAATAAATTAGATATCGGTAAGTGGTGCAACTTCCATAAGAGCCCCTGGAATAACATTGTTGATTGTCGCTGAAAGTAGTCACTGGTGGCTGAGGTGAAAGACTATGAATCATATGTGGGTTCCAACTCTAAGTCAAAACCAAAAATGGGGATACAAATCATTAACACAGAACCCAGTGCTACCATTTCTACCACCAAGCTCCATCCCGATGAACCAGACGAGCTAGAGGAAGGTGAGCACCTTTTTCATTCAAATATATGGGTGAAGGGTACCCTGTTGCACTTCATAATTGATAGCGGTAGCCAAAAGAACCTTGACATCTCAATAAAGGATGTCAAGTGACTCTCGCTGCTGAAAATTTCACACCTACAACCCTACACCATCAGATTTATCTACCAAGGAAGTGACATCCATGTCAGCCAACAATGTTGCTTGTCATACAACATCAAGCCCTTCAAAGATGAGGTATTGTGTGATGTTTCCCCTCTTGAAGTTTGTAATGTTCTTTTGGGCCAACCATATTTATGGAAATGTCATGTTATATATGAGTCTAGGCCTCTTAGTGTTATTATTACTTTGAACAAGAAATTTTACAAGATACTTGAGGGAGTCCCACCTAAGGCTATTTTCTTGATATCTGCCAAGAAATGCAGAAAGTTCATCTCTCAGATAGGGAAGTTTGTCTTCTTCATGATTCGCTCTCAGAATGAGCAAAATATCTCAACCACATCCAGGGTCTTCCCAGCCAACCTCTCCACATAACAAAAGCAAGTGGATAAGGTCATGGAACAATACTCAGATATCTTCTCCTCACCTACCGAGGTACCTCTACACTATCAGCTCAAGCACACCATCAATCTAACCCCCGACGCATCACTGCCCAATGGGATAGTCCATCATCGCACTCTATTAGAGAATGAGGATATCAAGTAGCAGATCCAAGAGAATCTCCACAAGGGGCAACTATGTCCCATATCATCACCTTGCAAGATCCCAATCGTGTTGGTATAGAAGAAAGATGGAACCTAGTGAATATGCATTGATTACCGAACCCTCAATAAAGTGACAGTTTGAAACCAGTACCTGATTCTCCGAATCAAAAACCTACTTGATCAACTCTCGGGGGCCAAATAATTCAGTAATATTGATCTGAATTCTAGCTACCACCAGGTCCTGATATAACAAACAGATGTATGGAAGACCACCTTCAAGTCAAAGGAAGGTATTTTTGAATGGTTGTTCATGCCCTTTGGTTTGAAAAATTCTCCATCCACTTTCATGAGGATGATGGATGATATACTGTCACCATTCACCAATACTTTTATAGTGGTGTATCTGGATGACATCCTCATTTACAAAAATACTTGGGCAAAACACTTGCAACATATTCAGCAGGTTTTGCACACCCTGTGGCACCACCAACTCTATGCCAACTTGGAAAAATGATCCTTCGGCATGGACAAGGTTCATTACCTGGGTTACATCATTGATTAGCATGGAAAACATGTGGATCCAACGAAAATCCATGTCATCTGTGACTGGACAACCCCAACCACACTCACTGAGCATCATATCTTCTTGGGCCTTGCCAATTTCTATCACAGGTTTGTGTTGGGATTCTCCCATATTGTATGGGCTCTCAACCAAGTAACCCAGGGTGGTGGTAAGAATAAATTTGTGTATGGTCATTCCCAACAACAATAATTTGATGATTTGAAGTAGATATTGTGCTCATCCCCATTACTTTCACTACCGGACTTGCAACAACCCTTTGAGATCAAGACAGATGCTTCATAATATGTTGTGGGCGTTGTTCTCACTCATCACGGCCACCCTGTGGCCTATCATAGTGAGACACTATCAGATTTTTTCTGTAAGTACCCTACTTATGACAAAGAAATGTAATCCATTGTGAAATCCTACAACCAATGGAGACATTACATTCTTGGAAAGGAATTTTCGTTGTCTCTGAATGTTATATCCAACTATGCCCACAACATTCTCTAAATTCTCTGCCCCATGCACGTAAATAATTTTAGTTGTATCATTCCATGGTCATCACACCTTTGTAATATAATAAAATATTGACGGAAGCTATGATCTTATGTACCTACCTTTGGGTCCCTTCAAAAAATCCTGCACTGCAGTAGTGTATGACTTCGCAGTATCAACTGCAAATTCAGTGATAAACCCTGTAATAATATTTTCTAACCAAAAAATACATTACGTGCGTGAATTTATTATTGACTTTCTACAACTCTGCAATCTACATAGGATGCCACTCTAGTTGTCTTATTTGATTCATAGTATGTTTTTCCTTCAACCTCAATAACCACTCCTATAGCATGTGCCGAAATTCACAGAAAAATAATTCATGCAATTTGTTAAAAACATATCTGTCGAGATTTGCACGGTGTGTATTTAGATTTTCTATTATCATTATATGCAAACTCGATTTCCTTTGTCCTTAACCATATTTCAATATCCACCTTCGTTGGATTCCATGGCCTCTACATTCCCTTATACTTTTTCATTCTCCACATTGATTTTCAACAGATACTTTCTAATCTATCATGCGCAGTTCCAACCAGCAACGAAACCATTTGTTGGACGTTACGATTGACCCAGATTTTGATCTAAAATTTTTCCAAGAAAACCATAAAAATATCGGCCCTCCTGGTAACACAGAAGGAAACGTCGTGTACAGAGTGCACAACCTAGTCTCACCCAAGATATCTTATGGGGGACTGGAAGACTCAGGTGTTTACAGTCAGGGAAGGGATTAGGAATATGAAGTGTTTATTTTTCTTATGCATCATATTTATTACTCATTAATATAGATATATTATGCACTCATCAAGGAAACCATGCATGCATGTTGTGATAATCTAAGCTAAACATCCATTCTTTAACCGATAAATAGTAGAAATAGTAAATTAACCATTCAAACACATTAACACAACACGATTACCATGGTTCACCCCCCCCTATGGCTACGTCCACAAAGATTTGTCTCTTATTCTCTTTTATTCATCATTCTTTAAAGATAACAGTGCGCACATTACATTCTCCATGATTACAGCCAAAATATATGACAAGATCTATCTGTGAGGTGGACTAGACAACATCAGGATCCACATCCTGTGACCTAACCCTAAAAAACCTACTCGTATCCTAATCTCTCCTTAACCAACCTATACAATACCTCCTAGGCCTTTATTTATACTACTCTATTGGCTCACGGCCATTACAATCATATCAAAAGCCCTAACCCTGCCATGGCTAGGATTTCCTACATGTGCATTGCACTTTGTTTCCTTGGTCTTTGGAATGCTTCTTTTCCTCCATCTTCATCATGTTGCTTTTCCTCCATATGTGGTGCGTGCTCCAAAATTGGATTTTCTCCCCAAAATAGACCTGCTCCAACACCTCTAAAAGCCACTCAGGTACATTGATAATTTGGTCTGAAGGCATAAAATCCAAACTAAGTGGAATAATTGTGTTTAGTAAGATCCTGAAAGTGTGTTTTTCCAATTCCCAAGTGACCACGCTGCCTAAAATTGTGTGACACGGTGTTCTTCAAAATTGACCCCTAGTTCAAAATTTTCATTATGCCTTACTAAGAAAAACCCTATTTCTTGTTGGGAAATTGGTTTGGATAGTTGGTTGTTATTGATGTCAACCCTTGGAGAGTAATATTGGAGATTGTAGCAAATTCAGTGATAAACCCTGTAATAATATTTTCTAACCAAAAAATACATTACGTGCGTGAATTTATTATTGACTTGCTACAACTCCGCAATCTACATAGGATGCCACTCTAGCTGTCTTATCTGATTCATAGTATGTTTTTCCTTCAACCTCATTAACCACTCCTATAGCATGTGCCGAAATTCACAGAAAAATAATTCATGCAATTCATTAAAAACATATCTGTCGAGATTTGCACGGTGTGTATTTAGAGTTTCTATTGTCATTCTATGCAAACTCGATTTCCTTTGTCCTTAACCATATTTTAATATCCACCTTCATTGGATTCCATGGCCTCTACATTCCCTTATACTTTTTCATTCTCCGCATTGTTCTTCAACAGATACCTTCTAGTCTATCATGCACAGTTCCAACCAACAACGAAAACATTTGTTGGACGTTATGATTGACCCAGATTCTGATCTAAAATGTTTCCAAGAAAACCATCAACATATCAGCCCTCCTGGTAAGCCAGAAGGAAACATCACGTACAGAGTGCACAACGTAGTCTCACCCAAGATATCTTATGGGGGACTGGAAGACTCAGGTGTTTGCAGTCAAGGAAGGGATTAGGAATATGAAGTGCCTATTTTTCTTATGCATCATATTTATTACTCTTTAATATAGATATATTATGCATTCATCAAGGAAACCATGCATGCATGTTGTGATAATCTAAGCTAAACATCCATTTAACTGATAAATAGTAGAAACAGTAAATTAACCATTCAAACACATTAACACAACATGGTTACCATGGTTCACCCCCCTCTACGGCTACGTCCACAAAGATTTGTCTCTTATTCTCTTTTATTCATCATTCTTTAAAGATAACATTATGCACATTACATTGTCCATGATTACAGCCAAAACATATGACAATATCTATCTATGAGGCGGACTAGACAACACCATCATCCACATCCTATGACCTAACCCTCAAAAACCTACTATTATCCCAATCTCTCCTTAACCAACCTATACAATACCTCCTAGGCCTTTATTTATACTACTATATTGGCTCATGGCATTACAATCATATCAAAATCCCTAACCCTGCCATGGCTAAGATTTTCTACATGTGCGTTGCACTTTGTTTCCTCGGTCTTTGGAATGCTTCGTTTCCTCCATCTTCATCATGTTGTTTTTCCTCCATATGTGGTGCGTGCTCCAAAATTGGATTTTCTCCCAAAAATAGACCTACTCCAACACCTCCAAAAGCCACTCAGGTACATTGATAATTTGGTCCGAGGGCATAAAATCCAAACTAAGTGGCATAATTGTGTTTTGTAAGATCCTGAAAGTGTGTTTTTCCAATTCCCAAGTGACTGCACTGCCTAAAATTGTGTGACACGGTGTTCTTCAAAATTGACCCCTAGTTCAAAATTTTCATTATGCCTTACTAAGAAAAACCCTATTTCTTGTTGGGAAGTTGGTTTGGATAGTTGGTTGTTATTGATGTCAACCTTTGGAGAGTAATATTGGTGATTGTAGCAAATTCACTGATAAACCTTGTAATAATATTTTCTAACCAAAAAATGCATTGCATGCATGAATTTATTATTGACTTGCTACAACTCCGCAATCTACATAGCATGCCACTCTAGCTATCTTATCTGATTCATAGTATGTTTTTCCTTCAACCTCAATAACCACTCCTGTAGCATGTGCTGAAATTCACAGAAAAATAATTCATGCAATTCGTTAAAAACA
>JASDQU010587227.1:53397-77638 GCA_032191745.1 Picea mariana | reverse complement strand
TCAACAAGCTGATATCTTCACAAAGCCTTTGGGCACAGAAACATTTGTATCACTTAGATCTAAGCTGAGTGTTGTTAGGTTAGATGATTGTCGCGCTCCAACTTAAGGGGGTGTGTTAGACGAATAAGTTGAGCTCGCGATTCGCTCCACGATTTTCTCCGTGATTTTCTCCATAGTTTGCTCCGCGATTTGCTCCTTTGATTGAGCAAATCGTTCCTTGATTGTTTAGTTAACTGATTTCTTGTTTCCATCACCGTGTTAAACTGTTAGCTGCTTCGTTATTTACGAAGCAATTCCTGCATGTAATTTCCTTTAAATATCAATCCAATAATGAGATCACAGCGTGGTGTTTATGCATTCTATTCTGCGGCTCTGTCAAAATCGTTTTCTGTATTCTCTGTTCCTGCAATTCGTTTTCTGCGTTTTCTGTTTTGCAGCAATTCGTTTTCTGTAGCTGCAGATTTGTTTTCATCCTGCAATAATCAAACCGGACGCGTCGTGGGGCCTCTGCTACCGGGGCTCATATCCGGTGATGATTTCATATCGAATACCCAGATGAAGGGCACACTCTCGGAGTCCTTGGGAGATCTCCGGTTTCTCGAAATATTGAACCTGGAGGACTTGAAAGAAATCACCGGCTACATTCCCTTTTCACTCGGGAAGCTCCATCGGTTGAAGAAGCTCATTCTCGACAATAATAAGCTCAGAGGTTCGATCCCTCAGTCTCTCGGAAACCTCTACAATCTCCAAGAATTGTATCTGTCGGAGAACGGGCTCAGCGGAAGCATTCCAAACATTTTTGGAGGTCTCAGGAATCTCCGCGTTTTGGATCTCTTCACCAACAACCTGACGGGTCCGGTTCCCACCTCTATAACCCATCTCCGCAACCTCACTACTCTCGATCTCCATGCTAACCTCCTCAGCGGCTCCATTCCTCCGGCTCTGGGGGGATGGCGGTCTCTGCAGACGTTGGATATGTCTGACAATAGGTTCATGGGAATCATACCGGATTCTATCGGTATTTTATCGAATCTGTCCATCCTGTACCTCTATACAAACAAACTCAGCGGCAGCATCCCGCCCTCAATAGGGAATCTCACGTCTCTTGGATTTCTTCGTCTTGAGGAAAACGAATTGAGCGGATTCTGCCATCTTCTCTAGGAGGTCTGATCAATCTGCAGCGCATTTCCATGAAGAATAACATGATCGGCGGCCCCATTCCTGCTTCGTGGGGTAATCTTCCAATCCTCACGGACCTCTACCTTAACGATAACAGGCTGTCGGGTTTGCTTCCCGCGTCTTTAGGACATCTTTCTGAGCTTCAGTTTCTTTACCTCTCTCGCAACAATTTCTCAGGGAGCCTTCCGGATGAATTATTAGAGCTTTCTGATCTACAAAACGTGGATGTTTCATTCAATAATTTCAAGTTTGTGACTGTGCCCACAGTAATATCGAACCTCACTGGATTGCTTCAGCTCTCTCTCGCTGGTTGTGGCATCGAGGGTAGAATTCCCAAGTGGTTGTCGACAATGCTGGGAGGTCTTAATACGCTTGACTTATCGAGCAACAGTCTCACGGGCCCCATGCCGCCATGGTTGGGCAACATGGCCGGATTATATTCTCTCAACTTGTCAAACAACGCATTGACATCCACGATTCCAGAGGAGGTGCGTAACCTGCAAAATCTCGGCATTCTGGACCTCCATTCAAATCTCCTAACGGGGCCTATAACGGCCGTATTCTCCATGAAGAGCCGGTTTCCAAACGGGAATTTAGAGACAGTGGACTTGTCCCACAACAAATTCACGGGCTCAATACCTGCGATAGCGGGCGATCAGAACAGTATGGAACAGCTGGTTCTGTCGCACAATTCACTAAGCGGGTCAATACCCTCTTCAGTCGGCATGATGACTCAATTGATGGAGCTAGACCTCAGCTCCAATACATTGTCCGGCGCCATACCCAGTGAGTTGGGGAGTTTGGTACAATTGAAGAGTCTGGGGCTGAATGAAAATCACTTGGTAGGAGAAATACCCGATGAGTTTCTGAGCCTCTCGTCTCTGTTGCAACTGAACCTGTCCCATAATTCCCTGTCAGGAAGGATTCCAGTTGGGGGCCTACTCCAAAACTTTCCAATATCATCATACTCTGATAACAGTGGACTCTGTGGAGATCCTCTTCCTGCTTGCTGATCCATTAATATTCTTCAATTGCTCGAGTCTGGGTACCATGCTAGGTTGCTGGCGTATTTTGCTTGGGTGTTTCTAGAATACTGATGGCTAGTCTTTCCGACTTTCCGTGTTATTCTTTCCGACTTTCAATGGTGGGCAGAATAATATACTTTCTCTGTCATATTTCAAATCTTAAATCTTAATCATATTTCAATAAAATTGGTTGGAAACATATGGAAATAAAAAATTTAGTCATATTAAGGGTTGAGGGTTGATATGTTAAGGGTTGGTGTAGTTCATCTGGGGTGTCATCGCCCAGTAATTTTGACGATTTAAATGCCCTTAACAATTTAGTTTAAATTTTTTATTAAAAATTATATTATTTTTAGATATTTATTTGAAATTATTGTTACATTTATATTTTTAGACATTTACTTCAAATTGTTATTACATCTAGATATTTGAGTTTAAGTGATTATTTCTATATAAATTACTTCAGAGTTTTTCAGCATAATGTCCATTTATGAATAATTCTACATTCAGAAATGAATTTAATATAGCTATTCAAAAATAGATTTGATTTAATATAGCTGTAGCTGGTACAATAAATTGGATTTGTAAAATATTTGTTAATGTTTTATTTGAATAAAGTAAATAAATATTTAAGTAATAACAATGAACTTAAAGACATTGCTATTACTACTAATCTATACCAGGGGATCCCCTGCAATGAACAGTTTCTCTATAATTGTATTGTGGAGTTGGGCGAATATACTCCATCTGAGCCTGTGGGTTTACAACAAGTTTGAAGGAATTAACTAGGTTGTAGATTTTGTGTTATGATCTCTAGAAACTAAGTGTGTAGAAGGACATGGTATTAACAAATGAGAGAGACATTATAACACAATACTATTAGATTACTTGATACATTATACAATACATTTGTGGCTCTCAGATCTAACTTATTCCAAATATAGGATGAGAGGTTGAGCAAATATCTCAACCATAAACACGAATCTAGGATATCATAAATCCAACTCCCTAACAAACTCCTAATAATAAGATCACACAACTCACGTAGAGATTGACTCTACTTCTTAATACATCATATTAGATAAGTAGGAATTATATATTCCAACACTCTCCCTTAATGACTACTTATCTAAATATCTTTGTGGTCTTATCTTCATCACTGTCATGGCTTCAATTTTTCACTTGAGCTTGCTTTACTGTGGGCTTCATCCTTGAACTTTCTTTTCTTTCTCTTGCACCTTGTACCTGCATATAATTATTGATGTCTATATAAAACACAATCCATCTACCGGAATACATGGGTCATCTGCCGCTGTAACCGCTAGTTTTCTAGGAATTGCTTTCAGCTACATAGCTCATCAATGTTAAACTCTCCCTTAAACATAACTTGGTCCCTCACACTCTGAGACTCACAACTTGGTCTCACACTTTGAGATTCTTCCATCTCACATCCCCACCTTGAATCGAAGTCTCCCACTTCTTCGATTCATTATCAAGTTTAGGCTACGGGTACACCTGTCACCCCCGTACCTCTCACAGTGGTTAACTCCACAACTTGATACAACAACCTCTCTGTCTATGAGAGAGTATCACATCCTATGATCACACACACTTCTGCGCTACAACACGTATGCCTGTTTATGCCTTACTAACAGGGCTTACAACAAACCTGGGGAAATTAGCTTGCCTATGGCTAAGCATTACAACTTGGACCATAACCTGGGGTGTCGGGTACAACAGATCATGCACCCCCTACAACAATTCAATCAGGTACATAAAATATCAACAATACTCTCACCAATCATATGCCCAATATTACAAGCCCATCACATATGTCCATTTACATCTCATCATCATTTTTGACCAAGACACACAACCACTTCACACAACTTGAATAACTATCATCACACATTCAAACAAGAAATATAAGCACAACTCAATCTCACTTTCTTACTTTTGTGACTTAATTTGGAGGATGTGTGAGTCCGACGGAATGAGCACATACATCTCACTTCATTTCGATATAACACCTCCATGTAATGGCACGAACAACAACAAACTCCAACAACAACCTCTCACCTGAACAAAAAGATCTCCTGTAAACTTGCCATATGCTCTAAGGAAAATAATCCACCATAATCCAGAGTCAACAGGGGCCACATGGCCTATCACCGCCTCTCCAAAGTCCGGGTCCAGTATATCTTCAGTGGCATCATCATCTCCATCATAGGGGACAATGCACACTTTGAAGCTTGCTGGCATCAAACCTTGTCCAGGGCTATGACAATCCATTGTTTTCTCCCAACTCTGCAACTGCAGAGTATGGAGAATAAAATTCCAGATGATATCATGCTCTCCTTTGAGAAAAAAAACGCCACTCCAGAAGGTATAAAATCGTGAATGAAAACCTGATCATAATTAAGCATACTGGGATCGGTGGGATCATTTGCAGTAATAGTTCTGATCGAGATCCCACAGTAGTTTACCACAGCAGACCTGAGAAGTTCCACGCTTCCTTCTCGTTATGACTCTCCTTTTCAGGTGTCCCTGCCCTCGGTTTTCTCTCCACCTGGTCGGCTACAATTCTATTGACTAAAACATTATTCGCGTTCATTTCAGTCGCCACCATATCGACGGGTCCGTTTATCTCCTTGCCGATAATATCATTCAGTCGATCGGTTTTCTGGTAGCAATAAGTAGACAGGCGCGAATGATGAACGCATCTAATCAATAGTGGCAGCTCCTTCTATGGTAGACTCAACAAATACAGGTTACAACAATCGCTCCATGCAGGGACATCGACGCCACAAGACAACAAATCGCTCCAAATGATACAGTCGTCCCTTTCACAGTTGATCTTTTCACACCGTGAGATGCGCAGCTCCTGTACGCGCCCTCAGATCGTCGACACCTCCATGCTATCAACAACAATCGGTTTCCACGGTGTCCTCCACAACAAACATGAATCTCGGTCTCTCCACAACGCGACTAACTTTCTTCGCGGCATCTGGCTTTCAAACTTTCTACAATCAACCCAACAGATCTACTCTCCTACGCTAACGATTAACACACGTCATTCTCTCTCTCATGATCCAGGCCCTCTCGTGAGAGAGCTAGGCCTGATACCATTTGTTGGTAGTGTGGATGCCATTACACCAAAACCCGCAGGTGATTGGTAAACTCACCATCGCTAGATTTCAAGGATCCATGAGAGGCGATTAGTCCCTTATCACGATACATGCAGGGAGCCCTCACTACTTGCAATTTCGTGTAACAATCTTCCCCTCAGCGTGAGCTGAGTGTGTATCGAACTCGTGACCTCTAGCTCTGATACCATATTAACAAATGAGAGAGAAATTATAACACAACACTATTAGATTACTTGATACATTATACAATACATTTCTGGCTCATTATATAGAGCTGATTGATAGTTATCAGATCTAATTTATTCCAAATATAGGATGAGAGGTTGAGCAAATATCTCAACCATAAATACGAATCTAGGATCTCATAAATCCAACTCCCTAACAAACTCCTAATAATAAGATCACACAACTCACGTAGAGATTGACTCTACTTCTTAATACATCATATTAGATAAGTAGGAATTATATATTCCAACAGATGGAAGCAAAGCACTAATTTCATATAATTTGTCAAAGTTCTGATTTAAATTTCTAATTTATGGAAAGAGGGAATTTAAATTTATAATTTATGGAAAGAAGGAATGGATTCAATTATGGAAAATGGAATTCTAGAATAGATTGGAACGACGAACAATAAGATAAAGATGGACAATCTCTCAGGTGAGTATACGTTTTCTGAACTGGATTCAAAATAATGATAACCACATGGAACAAAGATATGAATCGAACAACTATGTATACAGTTTACAGATTACACATTACATTGGAATCCAACGTTGTAAACACTTTACAGATTAGATCGGATAAACTTATTATATTGTAGTCGATATTTTTTTTTAGTATCAGATCGGATAACTTATTATATTGTAGTAAATCTTTTTTTTTTTTTTATAATGCAGAGACAGTAATGCTCGGTGATCGGGGAGCCTTACTATATTTCATATTCGTTTATATAAAATCATTTTTTTAATCACATTTATAATAGTTATAGTTTTTGGTAAATTTCATATAAATATATTATTTATTTTTTAATTTTAACTTTTAACTTTATTGTGATTTTTATTAGTCTATAAGATTTAGATTCCTTGTTATTTATCGATTAGTTTTCTTTGATTACAATTTTTTTTTGGTTGTGTAATGTTATACATATACTTAATAAAACTTAAATTTCATAAAGAAAATAGAATATTTTATATGTATTTCATAAAGAAAATAGAATATTTTATATGTAGAGAATATTTTTTTATATAGATTTATTTATTTTGATAAAAATAAATATTTTTTATTAGATTTAAAGTTAAAATGGATATATTTTAAGTAATTTTGATAAGTAATGTCTCACTACTCCAGGTGTAATACTAGTTTTGGTATTGGTATAAGTATTTTCAAAATGTTACTATAGGCTAATGCAGTTTCAGTATTGATATAACCATCTTTAAAATGTTGACATGCAATGTTATAATTTCTCCATCTTTAAAATGTTGACATGCAATGTTGTAATTTCTCCACCACTTCAGGTGCAACACTAGTTTTGGAAATATAGGCTAGTGCAGTTTTGGTATTGGTATAAGCATCTTCAAAATGTTGACATGCAATGTTGTCATTCAAGCTTATGTGTAAATTCAAATTTATAGGCCAAAAACTTTTCATCACCATGACACTTGTTATAATGATTTAGAGCCTTGTTGTTAGTTGAGTATACTCGTGAATTTAAAATTATTGAGAAATTGGTGAATTTAAAATTATTGAAACCCAATAAAATTTAAAGGTGGATGAACCAAGTGAAATCTTAGTGTTTTTTCCCAAAAAAAAAACAAAAAAAAGGAGAAAAGAAGAAGATGAAATATGATGAGAATTAGTAACTGAAAAATGAATAAAAATAAAAATCTAAGATATTTATAGTGAAAATAAACATGTTTTAATTAGAAAGATATATTGAAAAGAATTTTAATGATAGAAAATAATTACAAGTATTATATATTATCTCATAAATTAAAAATAAAGTGCTTTCATATAAATTTATTAAGTTTTTAATATAAAAATAAAAATAAAAATTCAAATTTTATAATAAAATTCACATTTAAAAAAAACAGATAAATATATTGAGTTTAATTACTATGCATATGTTTGGATCCAATGCACAAAATTTTCCTCAAAACAAATGAATATATTGAGTTTACTGATTGTGTATATCTTTGTATCCAATGCACAAAATTTTCCTCATTTTTATAGTAGTAGGAGTTTAATATTTTCACTAGCACACATTCAATATTAAGAGTTAGATTCTAAAATATGGATATGTTGTAGATGACATATTAATATACCTTCTTACAAAATTTCATCAAAATATATGTAGTTGAAGGATAAATCATAAGCCCTATACAAAGCATGACAAAAAACCCAAATTGCATTCCATATGTTCATTTTTTCAAGTCTCCTTGAACTTAATTCATTCCATGAAGCCTAAGGTGTATTTGGAAATTAAAGAAGTGATTATTAACTATGTACAAATAGTATTAATTTTACAAATTTTTGGGTTACTCATCCAAATTGGATCTTTGATAAATATTTTGTAAATATTATATCCATTTTTTTTTCTTCTTTTTATTCTTTTTGGCAAAGTGAAAGTGGAAACAAACTATGTGATGGTTATCCTTCCAAAGGTAGCCCATTAAAAACAATGAAGGTTGTAGTGAAGGGGAAAATGAAGGATATGCAAGGTGAATTGGAAAGAATAGTCATAGAAGTGTAATCTCAAAGAAGACAACCTCCTCGAAGTTCAGGGGACAAAGGAGTCAAGGAGCCTATCCACGCTTAGTGAAGCTATCTCTACACCAGTCATTTGCAGTCTTGGTGTTGGCAGTGAGTAACAATACATAGTTTGTGTATAACTCACTCCTTCGTAATATTGTCTTGAGCTTAATAAAATCTCCAATAAATTTTCGGTTTCCAATGCAAATTTTGTTGGTTATGGTGTGTGATTGGATACTTTGCACTATGTGAATGGTAGTGTGGATATTTTGTTTTTATAGTTCTAGTTATTAAGTTTAAATGAATTCATTGTTCTTGGCTTGATTACCTTGCAATGACCATTATTTCAGATAATATTTCCCATATCTCTATGCATTGGTATAAAAATGACAATTGTGCTCTATTTAAATAACCCACATTGGTAAATTTCTTGTTAGTGTGACCATTTTTTTACTATTCAAATTAGTTGAGCATGTTAAACAATGGAATTGATAACCACAATGAAATCTCCCCTCGATTAACTATGGATTTGCTTGAATGTCACCCACAGTTCGATATCACATTGAATTAAGTCATGGAATCATTGGCTTGTGTAAAAGCACTATGAATATTTGTGTGAATCAACTACGGTGTAAAACTGCCCTATAGTGCCCATCCTCCAAATTCCTTGTTCATTACTTGTGATCGTATAACACTGCCTCAGATCCTCAATATTGTGTGCATGAGAATATACCATGGTTCCCCTTCAAATATATATCCACATTTGTTTTCCTATGGAGAATAAAAGGTGTAAATCACCTTGCATCTTGAGTATTGTTTGAATGGTGATAACAAATGGCTAGGTGGGAAGTCATGAGCATTCAACTATAATTTGGGTGTTCACTATAGTATGCACCTACAACCATTTCCATATCAACTCCTATGTTGGTGAAATAGACCGACCATAGGACCAACGTTTATGGATCATATAGTATCAAAGAAGGTTCTGAAGGCTTGGAGAACACCTACATGGTAAGCACCCATAGCCAATACTGAAACATTGGACAATCATTGCTGCCATGCCTATAGAGAAAGTGAATACCATCAATGGTGGGTAATCATCATGAAGAAGACGATGGGGAGGACCTGGAGGTCATATTGGCTTAGATAGAGAAAGACATTGCTACATTAATAGGGTTGGTTACATAATTGTTGGTGAAGAAAAATAGGGAGACAAGCTTAGTAGATACTAATCATGAAGAAGATGAGGCACATTGAAAAGAGCCCACGTAGAATGATTCAGGTAAAAACCATTATCTTTCTTCATCTTCCCATATTCCTTTCAAAGTTGAAGTAAACCTTATGATGGAAAAAATAATGTTGAATTATTGGATTGCTGGTTGAAACAACTAGAGGTTTGTTTTGGTCTTTATTAAATCCAAGAAACATAGCATATTTTATTTTCTCATTTGAATATGGCCATACATGCTTTTTTGTGGTGGGAGAGTTATGTGGATGCACTGAGGATAGGGAAGAATCCATGGTGATGAGATGGGAAGAATTCAAGGAATTAGTGAAGTCACAATTCTATCCCATAGTCTACAAAGAGGAACAACTCATGAAGTGGCAGTACCTTTGGAAAGAACATGGACAAGGAGTGCAAGGATACACTTTTGAGTTTAGGAGGTAGGCCATAAGGTTGGATATCTCTTTGGAAGAGTCGAGAGTGGTGATGAAGTACCTTGGTCAAGGAATTTTCAGCCATATCCGAAGACAATTGAAGCTTCATAGTGTGAAAATCATAGATGAGGTGAGAAACAAGGCTCTCTATATTGAGTTGGCCTCTATGAAGGGGAAGTAGCGCATGAGCCAAGAAGAAACTAGTAACAAAAGAGATAAGAAGATGGAAACCAAAACAAAGAAAAGAAGGGATCCTAATAGGCATTGCAAGCACTTTGAAGTAGATGTGAACATGAAAGAGATGAAAGAATAAGTGTTGGAAACTTTATTCGGAATTGCATTCAAAGTGGCTAAAGTCCAATGGGAAAGCAAAGGAATTTACCGAGATGAAAGAAGAAGTGGTGGAAAGAACCCTTGATCTGGATGAATCCATAGTTTGCACCACATTGCAGCCAGCCCAAGGAAAGTGGAGATAAACAAGAACTATTTCGAATCAAATTTCAAGTGAAAAGACATAAGGTAAATGCTCTGTTTGATAGTGGTTCTCAATGCAATCTGGTTTCTGAGACATTAGTTGATGAGCTTGGTCTAGAAACCTATGATCTAGTATAACCAAGTTCACTAATATGGTTGCAAGGGGAAATTGTTATGAGAATCACTCGGAGATGTAGAATCAAGTTTTCCATTAGTGCTAGCTATGTTGATGAGGTAGATGTTGATGTTGGTAGCATTAGATAGCTATTTTTGCACATTCCTAAGTGTTTGGTTGTGTGGAAGTCTTCCAAATCCTTATACCTTGAGACTTTACATTAATTAAAGGAATTATTAAAGTAAAGTGTTTTTACTAGAGAGATGAGTTTTATTTAAATAGATTCTTTAATTAGTGTTTGTGAATTAAATAATAGCCATTGATCTCAAGTGAGGTGAGAAGTAATATCAATTGTCAATCACTTTGGATATTAGGGTTATGTCATAACTCAATTTTATAAAAGAAAGGTTGGGGTGAAGGAGAAGATACTTGACACTTGATACATTGATATAGAACAAAGAAGGAATTTTTCTCAGAGAGTTGGATCATGAAGGTATATGATTCAAGGAGATATTGGATAGGTGGAGAAGGAATTCTATCTAGATATCATGTTAGGGAGAAGACAAAAAAAATACAATCGCAAGTGGGTTCCATCATATTGGAGCCACAGTAGCAGGGTCATGTCATATGGAGTTGGCGTATAGTCTTTGAGTGCGTGTACATGGGTTTGAATGGAGACAGGTGTGTGTACACATGTTTTATTAAGGAAAGGTGTGTACATATTGGGAAATGTGAAATACCAAGGTCATACAACAGATCCAAAATTTCTAAGGTTTGTAGGAACTTTTCATAGTTTTATTTATTTCTCTATGGGCTATTTTCCTAGATACGAGAGCCCTTGTAAGTTTTGAATTTATTTGAATAATAACATTAGTTGATGGGAAGAATATATTTGTCTCTTATGCATGATATTTTTGGTTTCAAGTATTGCTTCCACTTTATTTATTTGAGTCGAATATTCCAGCAAGTGTATGTTGTTTTGGAGATGCTAATTTTTATTTACAACAGGGAAATCACTAAATACCAAGGTACCTAGGTTTCAGATAAAGGGGATTTCAACATGGTATCAGAGCGACAACTCTAAGAGGAATCCATATTTCATATCCATAGAACATGATGACAAATCTATCAGATCTGCAGGGAGATCTTAGCATATCCATAACTAGTAGTCAAAAATCAAGGGTTGGATTTTCAGGGAAACAACAATACTGAGGCAGAACTAGGTTTTTGCGATCATATGAAGTTGTACTCAGGTTGCATAAGGAACAATTAAATACATACATGGTTTTATTTGGAGACAGTCACATATACATGGGTTGCAGTAAGAAAAGTCGCATACATACATGGGTTTCAGTGGTGAAAGAAATGTACAAGTTCATACAAGTCAATATAGGGGCAGTTTCAAGAACAAGTTATTTACAAGGAATTTTATCAGGTCTAATGGATGAAATTAGCAAGTCTAAGAGTTGAAGACAAATTGGATGGAGAATCCAACTTCCTGTATTGGAAAAAAAGAGTAAATTTGGCATTAAAGGAGTATGACCTTTAGGAGTTATTGGACAAAGTTGTTGTTCCACTGATAGATCTGACAACTTTGGCAACTCATGAGAAGAAAGAGATCAAAGAAGAGAGGGTTATATTGGATTCAATGAAGGATCATAAAATTCCTCACTTATCCGAGAAGAAGAAAACCAAGGAGATGTTTGATTCCCTAGTAGGATTATTCAAGAGCACCAACATGAATAGGAAGATGGTCTTAAGAAATCAACTTAGATTTGTGTAGGTGTCTATATCTGACAATGTTACCATATATATCATGAGGATCACTCAAGTATGTGATCAGATTGCAACCATATGGGAGACCATGCATGACATAGAGCTAGTGAATGCGACATTGAATGGTCTTCCCAAGTATTGGGAACCATTTCTCAAGGGAGTTTGCACACGGGAAAATATCCTGGATTGGTAGAGTCTTTAGGATGATTGCATCCAAGAAGAGACTCAGGAGGAGTACAAAAGAAACAAGTAGGGAAGTAGTGATGAGAACTTATCCCTCGTCAGTAAGACAAAGAAGGGAAATGGAAAGAGTTCCAAGAAAAAGGGTAACAATGATGGAGGATCAACGCAACTAAGAAGAAGAAGGACTTGATTAAAATCAAGTGCTTCTCATGTCACCATAATGGAAATTATGCATCTCAATGTCTAGAGAAGAAGAAGGGAAAATGAAAGAGATAGTAAACAACATCAATAGAGACACAACTATATGAGTTTGCAACAAAGTTTGAGAACAATTTCTTGTTAGTTTCTTTCCTTTCTACCAATACATCTACCAGGAGTGTGTGGTACTTAGAAAATGGTGCATCTTATCATATGAAAGAAGCATGAGAGCTATTTAATAGTCTGATGGAGAGGGAATCAGATGTTCATGTGGAGCTTGGTGATGATTCTAGGTATGCAGTGAAGGGAGACGTAAATATTTTTCTCCAACTTGAGTCAGGAGGTTCATTTGATTCCTAGGATGTGCTTTACGTACCAAGATTGACGAAGAATTTTACCTCAGTCGCATCTGTGGAGGACAAGAGTTTTTCCATCACTTTTCAGTGAGGGAAAGTAATCATATGTCCAGAAAAATCCTTCATGGACACAACAATGGTCATTGGGGTTAGAGAGGGAACTTTATACAGGTTGTAGGGAAATCTTGTTCAAGATTTGGTACATGATAGTGACAACCTATGTGAGTTATGGCATAGGAGGTTGGGACACCTACACTAAAGGGAGTTTCCAAGTCTAAGGGGGATTGTTACAAGTCTTCCAAATTTTAGTATTGAGCAATAGGAAATCTGTAGATGCTGTGCATTTTGCAAGAATTCCAAGGATTCTTTTCCAAGCAACGAAAGTAGGTCCAAGGGGATCTTGGATCTCATACATTCATATGTGAGTGGGTCGATTTCAATAGCATAAGTGCAGGGAGTATCATACAATGTGACATTTATTAATGAATTTTCCAAGAAAACCTAGATCTTCTTTATGAAGACCAAGGATGAGGTCTTCAGTCAGTTTCAGGAGTTCAAGGTTCAGGTGGAGAAGCAGACAAGAAAGAAGATCAAGGTTTTGAGGTTGAATAATGGAGGAGAGTACACCTCCAATGAATTCACGGATTTTTGTAAGGAGGTAGGGATCAATTAGGAGATGATAGTATCATACAACCCTCAACAAAATAGGGTTGCAGAGAGAAGAACCAATCCATCATCAATTCTACCAGGGCTATGATACATGACCAGGAGTTGCCTATGTTTCTCTGGGAAGAGGAATGTAACACGACAAAGTGTGTGTAGAATATGATTCCTCACATGGTATTGGGGGAAAAGACTTCAAAGGAGGCATTCTCAGGAGTGAGGCTAGATATAGGACAATTGGGGATATTTGGTTGTCCATTCTACATCCATGTTTCTGTGGAGAAGAGGACAAAGATGGATCCTTAAGGATAGAAGGGTATATTTGTGGGGTACAATGAGACCTCAAAGGATTGTAGGATCTTCATACCAACACATAGGAATATAGTTATGAGTAGAGATGTTAAGTTCGAGAAGAAATTATCATCTAGTAGATATTAGGAGTCATCAACAATGATAGAGGATGAGCAACAATAGGCTCTGAAAGATGAGTAGCAGTCAACAACTTCCAATTTAGGGAGTCATACTTTAGGTGGGGAGGATGATTTATCCCCTTCCATATATGTTAGGATACCTAGGTGGATATGACATACATTGAGGGATGTTGGAGAGGCTTTTAGGAGTGTAGTTAGAGAACACAAGCCTCCGAGGAAGTTTATGAAATATATGGTGCTTATGAGTAGCATCATTGACATTTATTCTTCCCGTTTTGAGGAAGCAATAGATTAGTAGGTTTGGCGAGATTCCATGGTATAGGAGTACACCTATATTATGAGGAATGATGTTTGGGACATAGTGTCGAGACCATAAGGTAAGTCAGTTATGAGTTTCATGTGGCTCTACAAGATCAAGCATGTTGCATATGATATCATCAAGAAGTTGAAGGCGAGGTTTGTGCCGAGAGGTTTCTCTTAGAAAGAGGGAGTGGACTATGACGAGACATTTTCTCCAGTCGCCAAGTATGCTTATATTCGAGCTATTATTTCTATTGATTTGGTTATGAGGTGGAGGATTCATCATATGGATGTGAAGACAACTTTCCTCAACATGATCATTAAGGAGGAAGTATATATAGAACAACCTCAGGGATTAGAGGTACATGGGAGGGAGTCTCATGTGTGTAGGCTTAAGAAATCCTTGTACAGACTCAAACAAGCACCCGAGGAGTGACATTCCAGGATTGATGGATACTTGCATAGTATGGGCTTTACCAAGAGTGAGGCAGATCCTAAGTTGTACTTCATACTTGTTGGGTTTGATCCACTCACCTTCGTATTGTACATGGATGATTTTTTTCTCACGAGTGTAGAGGAGCTTATTACAGGGTGCAAAGCATATTTAACTACTGAGTTCAAGATGAAGGACATTGGATTGATGAATTATTTCTTAGGGTTAGAGGTATGGCATATATTGGGTGAGATATTCCTTGGTTGAGGGAAGTATCCAATAGATATCTTGAGGAGATTCAGGATGAATTGTAGACAGATGGATACAACTATTGTTACCAATCCGAAGAAATTTGTCACTTCAGCTTTAGAGTTGGTGGATCCCAGGATATACAGGAATTTGATAGGGTCCTTGATTTATTTGGTCAACACCAGGCTAGGTATATGTTTTTTTATGGACACCTTGAGTTAGTTCATGGTGGAGTCGATATAGGTGCATTGGATAGAAACAAAGCATGTTCTCAAGTACTGGAGAGGTACAATGGATCATGAATTGAGGTATCTTGGAGGAGATGGAGTGAGGCTACATGGATACTCAGAATCAAATTGGAAAGGGAGTGCAGTAAATAGAAAGAGAACCTTGAGGTGTTGATTCTTCTTCAGATCAACTATGATTACATGGTTCAATAGGAAGAATACTTCTATAGAAATCAGTTAAGAAAAGACAAAGTACATGGCAACATGTATGGGTAGTTGTGAAGCCAATTGAATTCACAAATTTCTTACAAGTTTTTTTGATTAGGAGTTGGAGCCTACAGTGATATACTGCGATAATCATAGTTGTATCAAAATCTCATAGAATCCAGTATTCTATGACAGGTCTAATCATATTGAGATCATATATCACTTCATTCGATATAGGATCCAAAAGGGAGCAATGAAGCTTCAATATATTTCCACAGTTGAGAGGGTTGTATATATTCTGACCAAACCCTTGGTTAAAGGGAAGTTTGTGTTATTCAGAGACAAACTTGGAGTGGTGTACAATACCTTCCTTGCTAATAGGGAGTGTCGATATTGGTAGCATCAAACATGTATTTCTGCATAGGTCTATGTGTCTAGACATGTGGAATTCGTCTAAATCCTTATACCTTGAGACTTTACTTTAATTAAAGGAATTATTAAAGTAAATTGCTTTTATTAGAGAATTGAGTTTTATTTAAAGAAATGTTTTAGTTCTAGCATTAGTGAATTAAATAATAGTCATTGATCTTGAGTGAGGTGAGAAATAATCTCAACCGTCAATCCCTTTGGAGATTAGGGCTAGGTCATAACTCAATCTTATAAAAGCAAGGCTAGGGTGAGTGAGAAGATACTTGACACTTGATACTTTGATATATCAAAGAAGGACTTTTTCTTAGAGAGTTGGACCATGAAGGACTGTGATTCAAGGAGATCTTGTATAGGTAGAAAAGGACTTAAGACTTCCATCTAGAGATCAAGTTAAGGAGAAGATAGAACATAGATAGTCGTAAGTGGGTTTCAGTAGATTAGAGCCGCAACAGTAGAGTCATGTTGTACAAATTTTCCATGTAGTCTTTGAGTGTGTGTAGGCATGTTTCAATGGAGATAGGCACATATACATGGGTTTTATTAAGGAAAGTAGCATTCGTCTCAGAAAACATGAAATATTGATGTCGTACAACAGACAAGGATTCAATTGTTTTCATATTCCCATGGTGTGAGTTTTGAGAGATTTCTCTGGATTTCCCACAGTAGAATTCATTGTTGTGATCGACGTTTCTCCCCCCCCCAAGGTTTATAATATGCCCTAATTATTTACTATATAACTATATATTATAAATTTCTATGCAATGCTATTTAAATATTATAATATTATTTAATATTAAATCTTATATTATATGGGTTAGCTATTATATATATTTTTTGTACTGGGGGAATCGACAACTCGCAGTTCTCGTACTCGCGTGACACGGGGTTGATACCCGTCTGCTACCACTATAATCCCAGGTGCACCACACAACCCGCAAGCATGGATAATAATTAAATCAGGGTGATAATCGAACTTGAGACCTCCTTTACATATTTCCTTCCATTTACACGACACTTGCCAATCGGTCTACACCCCTGCAGGCAGGTTAACTATTATATTAACTAGCACAACCACATACAATTATGTGGTTGATGAACACTGATAGGCATTAAATTACATGCCTGTAACATAATCCTAATCCTAGCATAAACCCTAATCCAAATATAACCTAAACCCTAGCATAATTTAACATTACAGCCGAGTGCAAAGTGTGATTCTAATAGGTGGCTCAAAAATGAAGTAGTTGAAGAGCCGAAAGGCCAACTAAAACTCTAATCTACTGGGTGGTGATGAGAAAGGAACTCTAATCATAAGAAAGTACTTAGTAATATACTATTAGAGATTATAGCATAATATTATAATCCATTATATTTATAATAAATTAGTTAAAATAATTGATCTTGATATGTTTTAGGTTTTAATGGGTTTTAGGTTTTTTAGAGTTAAATTTAAGCCGACCTTTTTTATTCTAATCCCTCGCATGAAGAGTATTTATTGTGCAAATTCGTATCCCTTACGATTGACTTGTTTTTCCTGAAGATGAATCTCGATTCAGATTCGAAACGTCAAAATGTTGATCAAAACAACGACTTCAACTATGGAAATCCAAAAGAAATATCTCAGATCGAGAGTTGCTAGGGTTTGCAAGTATTGTTCATAGTTTTATGTATTTCTCTGTGGGGAATTTTCCTAGGTATGGGATCCCTTGTAAGATTTGAAGTTATTTGAAAGATAAGCTTAGTTTATGGGAAGGATATCTTTGTGTCTTGTGCATGATATTTTTGGTTTCGAGTATTGCTTCTTCTCTCTTTATTTGAGTTGAATATTATAGCAAGTGTATGTTGTTTTTGAGCTACTAATTTTATTTACAACAAGGAAATCACTAGATAACAAGGTGCCTAGGTGCCAGAGTAAGGGGATTTCAACAATAGAATGTGAATTTGCACCATTTAATGCCTACAAAGTGATGTTGGGTAGCCCATAGTTATGGGATAGAGATTCTATCTTCTATAGGAGAGAAAAAAAGTATCACTTGCATCCCATTAAAAATAATGAAGGCTGCATTGAAAGGGTCAACAAAGGATATGTAAGGTGAATTGGAGAGAACAATGGTAGAAGTGTAAGCTCGAAGAATACAACTTAATAAAAGTTTGGTGGATGAAAGAGTCAAGGAGTCTATCCATGTTGAACAAAGGTATCTCTGACCCATGGTCATTTGTAGTCTTGGTGTTGGCAGTGAGTAACAATACAAAGTTTGTGTATACCTCACTCCTCTGTAATATTCTCCTAAGCTTAATAAAATCTCCAGTAAATGTTAGGTTTCCATTATAAATTATGTTGGTTGTGGCGTTTGATTATATAATCTACAATGTGTGAATGGAAATTGACGGATGATTTATTTTTTTAGTTCTCATTATTAAGTGTAAATGCATTCACTACTCTTGGATTAATTACCCTTCAATGACCATTATTTTAGACAATGTTTCCCTAATCTCTATGCGCTGGTATAAAAATGATAGTTGTGCTCTATTTAATCCATCCACATTGGTCTGACCATTGGTTTATGTTGATGGGAAAAAAATGACCTCATCAACATCAAAGGAGACCACCCGATTAGGGCCCCAAATCAGACCCTTTTCCATTTGGGATGGTGGTTCCGACTAGTTATATTGGGTCTAGTTATCCCCTCGCCTTTTCCTGCTGACTTATGATATCTCTAATTATTCATCAACAAGAAGAGGCAATATTGGATTTACCCTCATGTATAGCTCTTGCAAGAAAGAAAACCCTTAAGCTAATTTAAGGGTTCATCCAAGCCACACCTAAGTCCACTCCTGCCTAAGGAGACTTCTAAAAAATTGTTTGAATTAATCTAACTCTAAATGAAACACGGAAAAAGGAAATCGAATCTATCCTATCTCAATTCAAACCAGGTTTAGACCTAATCTAAGTCAAGAGCAGAGTGATTAAAATAATGGGGATTTAACATGCCTCTTTTATGATGAATATCAGGCTAATGAAATAATTCAAATAACTGATATTATTATTACAAAACATGCCCTATTTGGAGACTAAAAAAGTGAATGATTAACCATTAAAACTAGGAAATAGTTCACATAATTCCAATGGCAATTAAATCAAATTTAGATAGTGAATTTCTAGGTAAATAATTACTCATAAATTTGATTTAAACATATGAGCAAAGAAAAATTCAACAATATATCCATAATTATGTTAGACAATATAACTCATCTAATGAACAATCATCTTCACATTAAACAAAAGTGCAAAGTATGAGATAATGGGCACAGATCTACCATTGAATAAAATGAAAATTGTATTGACAAATATAAGTACTTGTAAATACAATGAATAAAACCCGATTCCTTTGCTCTGTATCTCCAAAAATTCTTTCAAAATTCTCAACTCTGCTAGCAAGAAGAAGGATTAAAAAAGTGCAAATTCTACCTCACTAACATAGATTGGATTTTGAAAAGAAAACCCCCAAACCCCCAAATCCTCATATCTGAGTTTTTCCTCCCTATCTACAGCTTAAAATCCATTTACAAAAGTGCCTAGAGCCTCTAAGTTGCAGAGAATAGAGATCCTTTCCTCTTTCCCCAAATTGAAATTTATAATTTACAAAAGAAATCTAAAATTGGAGAGTTGTTGGGAGACAGATTTTCTCCCACCATTTTCATTTGGCCAAAATTCTTTTTTTTTCTTTCTTGCTGGTGCAATCTCATTCCTTCCCGATCTCTTTGCCTCATCTTCTTCAACCAGTTCCCAAATAAAAAATAATTTGGATAAATAAAATAAAATAATTCCCATGTTGCGATTTCTTCCTGAAGAGATTTGATTCTCCTTTAATTATTAGCGACATCAGTTCTTTCAAACCATTAAAATTTTCTCAAATCAAATTTAGCAAAATTTATTTTGGTTACAAATTTGTTACTCAGGCTTCAACTACATTTTTGGGCTATTAAATGTTCAGATTTGGTTGATCTGATGTTTCCAAATTATTCTCCATGATTATAGCTTTCCAACAGACTCGTATAGTATCTGGAGAAAAGGTTATGTTGTGGCATCAAAGACTGGGGCATATTGGAGAGAAGGGTCTTTGACTACTACACGATAAAGGTATGGTTGAAGGTATGTCTAACTTCTCTTTGGATTTTGATTTCTGTGAACATTGTCTATATGGGAAGCAAAATCGGGTAAGATTCCCCTCTGGTGCAACGAGGGCAGAAGGAATTTTACAGCTAGTTCACAGTGATGTTTTTGGACCTGTGTTAGTCTTGTCATTGGGAAAATCTGTGTACTATGTCTCATTTATAGACGAATTCTAGAGGAATACTTGGATATATTTCCTCAGGAAGAAATCTGAAGTCTTTGATAGGTTTAAAGAGTTTAAGGTTGTTGTTGAGAATCAAACAGAGAAAAAAATTAAGGTGTTGAGGATAGATAATGGCAGAGAGTTATGTGGGAATGAATTTGAAGAATTTTGTAAGAAGTGTGGTATAGCAAGGCAGAAGAATACTCCATACACACCTCAACATAATGGAGTTGTAGAAAGGATGAATAGGATTTTGATGGAAAAATCAAGGTGCATGCTCAGTGGTGCCGGGTTAGGGCAATAATTTTGGGTAGAGGCAGTGGGTACTGCATGTTACGTAGTCAACAGATCACTCTCATCAATGTTGGATGACAAGACTCCACAAGAGGTATGGACTGGTTAGGAACCTTCTCTCACACATCTCATGGTATTTGGCTATGATGCATATCTTCATGTTCCAAAGGAAAATAGGAGTAAGCTAGATAAGAAGGCATAAAAGTGTATCTTTATTGGATATAAACATCATCTCAAAGCTTATGAGATTTGGAACCCAGAAACTAAGAAGGTAGTGTATAGCCGAGATGTGGTATTTAGAGAAATGAAGGATGTTGTTAAACAAGAAGTCCTACCAAGTAAGGAAGAACCAGAGAAAATAGAGTTTAATTTAAAGGATGATGAATCAGACTCTACAGAAGAACATGAATAAGAAGAAGAAGATCCTCATACTCCAGTATTGAGGAGATTGATTCGAGAAAGAAGGCTACTGGAAAGGTATACTCCATCTGATTTCCGTTCAAATTTTTCTTTGTCTATTACTGATGATGATCCTAGAACTATCAGGGAGGCAGTGGATTCATAGGATGAAAATATTTGGAAAAGGGTTGTGGATGAAGAAATGGCATCTTTGGATAAGAATGATGCTTGGGATCTAGTGGAGTTGTCGACTGGAAGAAATCCCATTGGAAGCAAATGGGTATTTAAAAAGAATCTAAATGCAGAAGGAAAAGTGGAGAAATACAAAGATCGGTTAGTAGCAAAGGGTTATTCCCAGGTTGAGGGAATTGATTTTGGTGAGATTTTTTCTCCTATTGCCAAGTTAAACTCTATAATATTTTTGTTATCTGTTGTTGCTGCATTTGATTTTTAAGTAGAAAAAATGGATGTGAAGACAACATTCCTACATGGGGATATGGAAGAATAAATCTATATGAAGCAACCAGAAGGTTATGTTGTGAAGGGAAAGAAGGAGATGGTATGCAAGATGGAAAAGTCCCTGTATGGTTTAAAACAATCACCAAGGATGTGGTATCAAAAACTTGATACTTATGTGCTGGGACTTGGCTTCACAAGAAGCAAAGAGAATCACTGTGTGTATTTTAAATTAATTGGTGATCATTTGATTTATTTGGTCTTGTATGTGGATGACATGTTGTTGATAGGAAACAACAATGAGATTATCCAAGATGTGAAAACTTAGTTGTCCTCTAAATTTGACATGAAGGATCTCAGTGCTTCAAATTTCATTTTGGGCATGGAAATTAAAAGAGATCGGGAAAAGAGGAAACTCTTGTTAAATCAGAGAAAATATGTCAAGACAATATTGCAGAGGTTTAATATGCAGGAATGTAAACCAATCAAGGTTCCTATTCCTATTGGTGTAAAGTTATCTATGGATCAGTGTCCCAAGACACGAGAAAAGGAGGACATGTCTCGTGTTCCATATGCGAGTGCAGTTGACAGTTTGATGTATGCAATGGTTTGTACTAGACCTGACATTGCACATACAATGGGGTCTTTCAGTAGGTATATGTCAAAACTAGGGAAGGAGCATTGGACAACAATAAAAAGGGTTTTCAGGTATTTGCGTGGCACTACTAGCTATGGATTGTGCTACGAAGGAAGACCGAGATTGGATAGAGTGGTGGGTATACATGGATTTGTGGATGCAGACTGGGATGGAGATTTGGATCGTAGGAGATCTACAAGTGAGTATGTATGTAACCTGTTTGGAGGAGCAATAAGTTGGATGAGCAAACGATAGGCTGTAGTGGCATTTTCAACTACATAAGATGAATACATGGCAGCCACTCATGCAAGTAAGGAAGAAGTATGGTTACAAAGATTGTGTTCGGGTATTGGGTTGGTACAACAAGATGTAAGGATAGATTATGACAGTCAGAGTGCAATTTTTTTGGTGAAGAACCCGACTTATTATTCAAAGACAAAGCAAATTGATATTCAATATTACTTTGTGAGAGACATGATTGAAGAAAATAAAGCATTGTTGACGAAGGTGGGCACTTTGAAGAATGTTTCAGATTCATTAACAAAATATGTGAGCACTTAGAAGTTCTCTTGATGTAGAGGATCCATGGGCATTTTTGCCCTGGATTGTTGACTATATAACCCTATAACCCACTATATGCAAAGAAAACAACAAGTGGGAGAATGTTGGGTATGTGTTATATTCTTTGCACGAGTAGTAATTTTTGTGTTGTGTCGAGCGTGTAGGGGGTTTGGGGGCAGCGCCCCCGAGAAATTTTTTTCTGCCTCGGGAAATGTGTCACATATATAGGTGGTTTTTCGACACATGGTTTTTTGTTGATGGTTTTCTATTTTCGGTTAAGGAATTAGGGTTGTTGACTAATTCAGGTCATTGGGTTAGGGTTTTGTATGCCACTGGCTCCTATATGTATATTGTATTGTAAACAATGTATCATGAAAAATGAATATAGAATATGCTAGTTTTCCCGGTTTGGGTTTCCAAGGGAAAAATCTCCGTGTAATGTTTGTATTTGCCATTGCATTTTTTCTGTTCTTTTACTGAAAATCTGTTTGCAGTAAATATTGTACAAGGTTAAAATCTACACTCTTCACATAAAATTTTAAGTGTTTTAAACTCGGATAGATAGTCTTCAATGCAAGAAAGATAATTTGGACTTCAAGTCAATATCTGATTTTCTAACTGATGTGCTCGAATAATATTGTGTTTACCAAACATAGATTCAAGTTTTTCCCAAGATTCATCAGGGTCATCAATTTCTTGAAGGTGGAACCATAAATCAAGAGAGATGGACATTTTGATCAGTCCACATGCTTCGTCATTCCTATTAGCCCATTTGAATTTCTTTTCATCATCAGTGGGTTCTTTTTCCTTTCCCAAGGTAATATGGTATAGGCCTTTACTTCTTAATAAATCATCCATATGGGATTTCCATTGGAAGTAGTTGGTGCTAGTAAACAAAAGATAACTGGAAGAAGACATATTAAATATGTAGATAATATGGATTTAAAAAACTGAAATTGATGAGATGGATCGAAAGATCTTGAAAAATTAGGAGGTTTTAAAAACAAACGACATTGAAAACGAACTTTGGATGTGAAAGTTATGCCCTCACTTTTACAAATAAGTTGCTTTATGAAGTGACCCACTTTTATAAAAAGAAGTGGGGATCACTTTTACAATGAAGTTACTTTATAAAATAAAGTTGCATGAAAAATAAATAACTTTAAAATAAAACATTAAAGCTACTTATAGTGATTCACTTTTATACTTGAAGTGAAATACACTTTACAATGGATGCATGAACTTTTTCAAAAAAAGTAACAAAGAAGGATACTTGAACTCAAGACCTCTTATTGAATAAGGAAACTTTTAACCAAGTGAGCTAGAAAAACATATTGTATTGTTTATAAGAAGTATTGTTGTTGTTATTGTTATGGAAGATGTCATTAGAGAGCGTGCTTGTAAAAACTCTTTTCACACAATAAAAAAAAATTGCTTCTCGATGACAACAAGGGTTAGATCTCGGTTAACTTACCCGAAAAATGCATATTTTCCTATTTGTTTCTAATTTTGCGATATCACATAGGGAACGGGGCAAAGAGCATACGTAGATCTAAAAGAGTAGCAACCCAAAAAAAAACAATATAAAACGAAAATAATACTCTACAAAAATTTATAAAAGGGCGTATTCAAGCTTTATACCTCCAGATCTCACTGAAATGGATATATCTTGGGAAAAAGGAAACCTTTTCGAGTGAAACGAAAAGTGTTCCTGATTTAAATGAGTGCTCTGGAAGAAATGGAATAGTCCTCT
>JASDQU010587227.1:11188-42498 GCA_032191745.1 Picea mariana | reverse complement strand
AGAGAAAAAAGGACTTAAACAATCTAACAAACATGTGACCCTTTTCCTATTGGTCAAAATAATAATGAGAAGAGCTCCATCTTCTAATCCATGCAAGAGAACTTTCATCCAAAAAGCTAAAAACATGTGACTTTAAATTCTTAACCCTTAATCATCATAAGAATCAAAGTAAATATAAAGACATTCTATCAAAACTACATAGCATCAAGGGAAGTAGAGATCAACGGTGTGGTGTGGATAGGAGAACAAGTGAGTCACCAAAAGATGAGGCTTGTTATTGTAGGGATTGGGAGTCCACAATACCAATATTAAATATATTGTGTGACTACATAGTTGCCATGCTTATCTATAATGTCTGACTACATTCACGTGGGCATGGTCGCCATACTTATCTATATTGTCTTCCTTTATAGAGATTGTATACCGTCGCTCGCCTTGTTTACACCGCAATGTTGTTTACAACGTTGGCCTCGTTTTCATTAAAACCCTCGTTTTGATTAAAAAAGGAGAGTCAAAGAACAACTAGTTGTTTCAGACCTTCCTTTAAATAAATAAATTCAGAAACACGTGGCCACTACTCAGGAATTAAAGCACTCTCCACTAACATTCCCACTGAGAGCGGAGGCCCGGATTTCGTCGAGGAAACGCGTAGAGAGATTATATTTTTCCCTCCGTTTTTAAAACGCCTTCCGATATCAGATCTGTCTGACCTAAGCTTCTCTTCTTCGCCTGCAATTAGTTGTCACTCATAGATTGTGATCGAAAATGTCGGGCTGTTCGCAGCTCAAGCGCAGTTTGTTTATCATCACCACTGCCATTACATTGGCCAGTCTCACACTCAATTGCAGTGGCTTGTCCAGTAATGCTGGGCCGCCGCAGTGTAGACGAGGAGATCTCAGGGCGCTGCTGCGCTTCAAGGCGGAGATTATCTTTGACAACTCCGGGCGTTTGCGGTCATGGAACGGCTCCAACTGCTGCCAGTGGCAGGAAGTGTCCTGCAATAATCAAACTGGACGAGTTGTGGAGCTTCTACTGCCGGGTCTGCTATCGGGGAATGATTTCCTATTTGACAGCGAGATGAAGGGCACACTCTCAGAGTCCTTGGGAGATCTTCAGTTTCTGGAGATTCTGGATCTGGGGGACTTGAAAGAAATAACCGGCCCCATTCCCTCGTCACTCGGGAAGCTCCGGCAGCTGAAGAAGCTAATTCTCAACAGGAATAAGCTCAGCGGTTCGATCCCTCCGTCCCTGCAAAATCTTCACAATCTCCAGGAATTGTATCTGTCAGAGAGCGAGCTCAGCGGGAGTATCCCGGATATTTTTGGAGGTCTCCAGAATCTCAGCGTTTTGGATCTCTTTAGCAACAGGTTGACTGGTAGGGTTCCTGCCTCGATAGCTCATCTCCGCAAGCTCACTACTCTCGATCTCCATGGCAACCTTCTCAGTGGCTCCATTCCTCAGTCTCTCGGACAACTGCGTTCTCTGCAGTCGTTGGATATGTCTGATAATAGATTGACGGGGAGCATACCAGATTCTCTCGGAATGTTATCGAATCTGTCTACCCTGCTCCTCTATACAAACCAACTCAGCGGCAGCATCCCGCCCTTCATAGGGAAGATCGCGTCTCTGAAAGTTCTTCGTCTTGAGGAAAACGAATTGAACGGAGTTCTGCCATCTTCTATAGGAGGTCTGGCCAATCTGGAGTACATTTCGATGGGGAATAACTTGATCGGCGGCCCCATTCCTGCTTCGTGGGGTAAGCTATCAAACCTTACGGGGCTCAACCTCAACGATAACAGGCTATCTGGTTTGATTCCCAAGTCTGTAGGAATGCTTTCTAACCTTATGTTTNTACCCTGCTCCTCTATACAAACAAACTCAGCGGCAGCATCCCGCCCTCCATAGGGAAGATCGCGTCTCTGAAAGTTCTTCGTCTCGAGGAAAACGAATTGAGCAGAGTTCTGCCATCTTCTATAGGAGGTCTGGCCAATCTGGAGTACATTTCGATGGGGAATAACTTGATCGGCGGCCCCATTCCTGCTTCGTGGGGTAAGCTATCAAACCTTACGGGGCTCAACCTCAACGATAACAGGCTATCCGGTTTGATTCCCAAGTCTGTAGGAATGCTTTCTAACCTTATGTCTCTCTCTGTCTCACACAACAATCTCTCAGGGAGCCTTCCACAAGAATTATCAGAGATTTCTGATCTCCAAGCCTTGGATATCTCATTCAATAATTTTAAGTTCGTGAATGTCCCCACAGTAATATCGAAGCTCTCCGGATTGTTTCGGCTCTCCCTAACTGGTTGCGGCATCCAGGGGAGAATTCCAGAGCGGTCAATAATGCCAGGGGGTCTTACTTATCTGACTTGTCGAGCAACGGCCTCACGGGAACTATACCCCCATGGTTGGGCAACATGACGGGATTATATTCTCTCAACTTGTCAAACAACGCATTGACATCCACGATTCCAAAGGAGATACGCAACCTGGAAATCCTCGGCATTTTGGATCTCCATTCAAATCGCCTAACAGGGCCTATAACTGCCGTATTCTCCATGGAGAGCCGGTTTCCAGACCTAGGGAATTTTGAGATCGTGGACTTGTCCCACAACAAATTCACGGGCTCAATACCTGTGAAAGCGGGCGATCAGAAAAGTATGGAACAGCTGGTTCTGTCGCACAATTCTTTGAGTGGAGCGATACCCTCTTCACTCGGGATGATTAATAATTTGGAGGTGCTGGATCTCAGCTCCAACATACTGTTTGAAACAATACCCAGTTCGCTGGGGAGTTTGACACAATTGAAGACTATGGAGCTGAATGAAAATCGGTTGAGCGGAGGAATACCCAATGAGTTTCTGAATCTCACGTCTCTGTTGCAACTGAACCTGTCGCATAATTCCCTGTCGGGAAGAATTCCAGATGGGATCGTGCTTAAAAAGTTTCCAATATCTTCCTACTCTCATAACAGCGGGCTCTGTGGAGATCCTCTTCCTGCTTGCTGATCACTAATAATCTTCATCAGCTCAAGACTCGAAACCATGCGAGGCTGCTGGCGTCTTTTTGTGTTTGTGTTGTCTATTGTATTTCAACTGCTTATGGCTTTGCCGTGGTATCACATTTAGACTTTCAATGGTTGACAGAAGAGGAAGTTGTGAATAGTTGGCAGTTTTTTTTTAAAGTTGTGTGAGGTATTAGATTGATGTAATAAGTTGTGTGAGGTTTTCGAGATTTTGTTGGGGGCACTGACAGAGATCAAATATGACCATTTCATATCATTAAGCATTTAAATAACATTCCTCACGTAAATATGACTATTTCATATGACTAAGCATTTAAATAACAATGTAATTTTCTTATTAAAAAAAACATTTAAATAACATTCTTCATATAAAAAAATCATATGCAAAAGAAAATTAAAGGCAAAATGTAGAGTACAAAATTAAACATATGATGCAGAATAATTTTCATGATGCATGTGGGATAAATTGGTCTAAGTTTAGACAATGCCATAGGCATGTAAAACACTAGGAATTCCCTAGAGGTCACCCATCCCAATACTACTCTAGTCCATGTGCGTTTAATTGCAGAGTTTTGATAGGATCTAATGCATTAACGTTGTAGGAAAATACATAATACCACTAGGAAATCATTACATGATGGTTGTAATTAACAAATGAAGATGATATTACATTACATTCCCCCTTAATGACAACATCAAAAGGGTGAATATCATGGTTTAACAAAACCACAAGCTCGAAAATGTTGATTCAATGGAAAAGGTGGATGGCCACCAAGATCCACCTAGATCAATCCTTCCCCCTTAAGAAGCAATGGTCCCCATTGCATCAAGTTCCCTTGGGAGATGGGGAAACTTTTGCTAAATCTAAACCTTAGTGAGTCGCTTGCCTTGTTGAAGTAGTTGTCCTACTTATTTGGAAGGATGTCATGAACCTATTGTTGAAGGTGATGAATTCGTTCAACAAATTTAGCTGCACAATCTACCTCGGTCTGAGTGTGGGAGGACTCTGTCGGTGAAGGTGTAGCATGAAGAGCTATATCAATGGGGGTTGATGGCTACAACTCCAAGCACACCTAGAAAGGGTCATGGCCAATAAAGTTGTGAAAAGATTTTTTATAGTTATGTTGAACATATGGAACCTTCTTCTGAATGAGGACAATTGGGATCCCACTCTTGGGTATGTGTTATATTCTTTGCATGAGTAGTAGTGTCTGCGCCGGGTGTGCAGCGCCCCCGAAATTATTTTTTTTTCGCATCGGGACTGCATTATATTTAGGTGGTTTTTCGGCACATGGTTTCTTTGTCGATGGTTTTCTATTTTCGGTTAAGGAATTAGGGTTTTGAACTAATCCAGGTCATTGGGTTAGGGTTTTGGATGGCGTTGGCTCCTATATGTATTTTGTATTGTAAACATTGTAACACAATGAATGAATATAGAATATGTTGGTTTTCTCGGTTTTGGGTTTCCAGGGGAAAAATCTCTGTGTAATGTTTATATTTGCCATTATATCTTTTCTGTTCTTCTCTGAATATCTGTTTGCAGTAGATATTGTACAAGGTTAGAATTTACACCCACAAGGTGAGGATCTCTGTTGGATGTGGCCTTTTTTGATGAGCTCATGAATTTGACACTTCATTTCCTCATTCTCTGAAAGGGAGTACATGTATATTGGACCATTGTGTAAGGGAGCATCGAGCACCAAGTCAATGGAATGGTTGAGTTGTCAGTGAAGAGGCACCCTCATAGGTGAAGCAAAATTATCTTTGTTCTCCTCTACATTCTTGTCGACTTGCTTTTTTTTGTATAGAAAGGCCTTGAGCCGAGTTTTTGGTGGTCGAAGTGACCTTTTTTCACCTTCTGAACGGATCATGAAGAGGGAAAACTTTGTGGTTTGAGAGATTACTTTGCAACACTCTTTTTCCAAGTTCAATGAAATGGCAGTAGTCAAAACTAGTTTTGTTATCTTGTAGAGTTGACCCCACAGAGTAACAATGACACTATGAGGCTGAGACTCATAAACAACGTGATGTTTCCATATATATGGTTGTCCTAAAAGAACATTACAGATGTCAAGTGGGGAAATATCACATAATACCTCATCTTTGAAGGGATTGTTGTCATAGGACATGTGACATTGTTGGCTGACATGGATGTATTGTCCCTGACTCAACCATCCAATGGTGTACAGTTGGGCGTGTGGCATTGCCAACAACTTCATGCTCTTGACAACCTTGGTTGAGATCAAGTTATTCTGGATCTCGCTATCGATAATGAAATGTAGTGGGCCCCCCTTCACCCACATCTATGAATGGAAGAGATGCTCCCCTTCCTCAAGATCCTTTGACTCATTTAGTTGGATCTTTGTAGTTGTGATGTTAGCACTAGGTTTTGCATTGATGACCCACTTTCCCTATTCTGAATTAGAGTTTGAGTGAGGGTCTGATTCCTTTTCTTTAAACTCGGCCAATAATGATTGTTTCAAGAAACATTTGTTAGTGTTGTTCCAAGGGATTTTGTGCAAATCATACCACTTTCCAGTGTCCTTCTTCGTCTTCCCATTAACCTTATTTACCTGCGGCTTGGCCTAGTTCTCTTGAGGTTGTCTTTCCTTTCTTTTTACCTTGTTTTGTGAGTTAAGGTCGTCTTTACCATACTTTTTTTGTTATGAATTTGTAGACTTGAACTATCGCTTATTTTTCTCCTTAAATTTCTTCTCGATTTTGATAGCATATCGATAAGTGGCTCCCATTGAGGAGAATTCCAAGAAATCCATCTCTTTTTGGATTTACCTATGTAGGCCACCACAGTACTTCAAAACCAAGTGTTTCTCTGAATATTGAATACCTATCTTTGAGCACAAGATATGTAAGATGTTGATATACTCTAGAATTGTCTGGTCTCTCTCTTGACACAAAGTCATCCATCTCATATACTAGTCATCATAGCTTCCAACAGGGTAGAACTCCTCCTTGAGGGAATCCACAAAGGTTACCCAAGTGGGTTCTCTCCCGAATGGCATAGATTCATCCACAATGTTCCTCTCCCAGTAACCTTCCTAGCAAGATTTGACATGGGAAAGGGATTTAAGCAGCGCAAAGGTGATCTTTTCACCATTGGAAAATTTTTGGACAAAGTAATTTAACCTTCTAGTAGATTCAACCATTTCTCTAGAGCATCTTCATCTTTGGCCTTCAAATAAGGGTATATCAAAATTAACTTGTACCTTGAAGAGTGTCATACCTCCAAAATGGTTTCTTGTTGAATATGCCTCGATTTCCATCGGTAGTCATTGAAGGATATGAGTGAAGTTGTCCATCATCGTGTTCCTCTGTCGAGTGAGGAATTCCTTGAGAAACATCTTCAAAGGATCTCCTTCTCTATCATATCTCTTTTCTTATACCATGGGAGATCGCTTGGGATGGTGAGATCAATCATCCCTAAGTGAAAATGGCTTGAGACCTGAATCTTTATACCATGACCGCGTTAGGGACTTGCACCAAGAAATAATAAGGAGCAGACTGCTCTGGTACCACCGATCCAGATGATGTTGAAAACGAAATGAGATACAAACAAAACTATAACAAGGAACACATAAATACAGTGAAACACAACTTCTATTAATGAATAAAATAACATAATATTGTAGAGCACAAACTGGCTAGATTTGTGGTAGCTTATCTCTGAAGAGAAAGAGATGTCAACTATGCTCAATTGCAACAAGCATTACATCACACTCCATTTACTTCTCAAAGGATCCCCTTCACCCCAATTATATGTGAGAGAGTGAGAGGAGAATAATTCCCATGATGCATGTGGGATAAATTGGTCTAAGTTTACGAAATTCCATAGGCATGCAAAACACTAGGACTTCCCGAGAGGTCACCCATCCCAATAATACTCTATCTCAAGTGCACTTAATTGCATATTTTTTATGGGATCCTGTGCATTAACATTATAGGCATGTACATAACACCAATAGGTAATCATTACATGATAGTTGCAATTAATAAATGGAGATGGAATTACATTACATTCCCCCTTATTGACAACATCAAAAGGGTGAATATCATGGCTTAACAAAACCACGGGCTCGAAAATGTTGATTCAGTGGAAAAGGTGGATGGTCACTGAGATCCACCTAGATCATCTCCATAGGAACCACGGGAAGGTATGTCCTGACCCAGTACTCCCTATCAGATAAATAATGAACCCTATAATTATACTTCTTGAAACAGTAAGCACTCAGTGGTATAAGCACCTCCACAACCTTGGGAACAATAGGAACCTGATGTAGCTTGTACCGGATTGAGAGGGACAATTCCATTGCAATAGACTCATGCTAATTATTCAAGTTCTTGGATGTGGGTTCAGACTTGACAATGTACAAAGTATTTTCCACTTCTATATTATTTTCTACTACACTGAATTTCCTTAGTTATTTCCACAACACCACATAAAAACAAAATTCCACAACTAAGAAAATTGGATTTCACATTGTCACTCAATACATATGTTTTTATATAACTCATTCCATTTCCTTCACTCACTCTGACATAAAAAAATTGTATCTCCACTCAATAACACTTACAACAATAGATTAACTTCGGATGTTTTAAACAATTGAAGCATACACTTACACAATCAATAATAGCTATGACATCATTGACTACTTTGTATCTAACTCAACATAGTATAACAAATTTCTTAAAAACACTACATGCAAACATATTTTTATTTTTCAGCTAATTGGAATGGAAATATCACTTTTGTTTAGTAGTGATGACAACGACATGTCTAGCCACCAACCAAGGTTCGATTCCCTCAAAGAAACAACTGAGTGGTTGGATGATTTTGACAAGGTAACACCTATTACAATATATTATCCAAATATAAGTGTGTGTGATTTATAGTGTTCCCTTCAAGGATCAAGGACCATCTTCCTTGTTAAAATAGGACACTTTTGGTGCCTAACATATTTGGTCTAAATGTTTTGGTTTTAGATTTTAAAGGAAAATCTTTTGAGGAACAAAACGTTATAGCTTCTATTTGGTTGGAAGGGTATCCATGTTTATCTTGTTAGGGAAAAAAAAGTGTGACCTATCACTTGGAATTAGCGTGCTTCCACTTCTAGTTTGCATCTTGCATACAATTCAAAATATTTTGGCTATTTTGTGAAGATTTCAACTATACATTAAATATTTCATGATTTATGTTATTTTTGGGTATATTCATTCTGTTTTAAATTTATCCAAGTTGGCATCAGTGGCCACCCACCTCTTCCACTGAACAAACATGGTTCTCCATTGTGGCATTTTTTTTATCTAGATTTTTTCAGGTCCTAAACTTCTAGGGCCGTTTTGAGGCCTTAAACAATGTGTTCTAACCATTCAAGGCCCTCGGGTGGATATTGTCTCCCAAGGCTTACCAACACTTGTACTTATCAGTCAAATATCTCCAATGAGCAATTATTCGCCCTAAATGGAGATTGTATGCAAAATTTGCACCCCGACAAGTTGATATATCAACCAACCACCTCAAGGCTCGCAATCCTTTTGGCCCTTCGTCTCCTAGAGTTAGGGTTTTGGTCTCATAGGTTTTAGTACTTTATGTTTAAAGGACATTGTTGACCTCTTGTAATATGGTCTGGAAAATGAGAGTAGTCTACGCCTCTCTATTCATATATAAGCTACCATAATTCTGATTGGTTTGTATTGCTTTGCATTTTGCATTATTTTCCTATTTCTATCATTAATACAATTTAGGTTTAATTGTATTATTGTTTTCTCTGCAATATTTCTTTATGTGTGTGTCTCCATTCATATTCCTTCATTTTATTTCATTCTATATACAATCCATAAATTCATTGGTGCCAGAGAAATATGCTCTTTATTGTTTCTCAGTGCATGTCCTTGACAAGGTAAGGATATAGAGAGTTGGGTCTAGAACTAATTTTTCTTGGGGAAGACCACTCTGACTATCCCAAGTGGCCTCCCATGGCAGATGAAAAGAGAGATGATGGAGTAGGATTTTATATCAATTTGTTTCTCAAGGAAGCCCTCATGCGACAATGGAATGAGATGATGGACAGTTTCTCCCAGATCCTTCGATGACTGCCACTGGTGGGAAAGACACCTTCAACAAGAATTTTTTTTAACAATGCATAACCCTTCAAGGTACACGTTAAATTTGACATTCCTTTCCTTGAAAGATATATATATATATATATATGCAGATGATTTGGAGAAATGGTTAGATCCATTATAATGTTATTACTCTATTCAAAAAAAATTTAGCATCAAAAAGATCACTTTTTCACTCCTTAATGCCCTTCCCCATGTCAAATATTGGTGGGAAACTTACTGGAAGAGACATAATGGAGAAGAGTCTACAAAATTTAGGAAAAGACCCACTTCAACAACTTTTTTTGATTCCCTCGAGGAGGAATTCTACCTCGTTGGAAACTATGATGTCTAATACAGGAGATGGATAACTTTGTGTCATAAGAGAGGCCAAACTATGTCGGAGTAAATCGATATCTTCCATACCTTGCGCTCAAAGATGGGTATCAAAGACTCCGAGCGACACCTAGTTTTGAAATACAATAATGTCCTACATAGGTACATCCAAACAAAGATGGATTTCTTTGACATTCCTTCACAGGGATCTTCTTATAAATATGTTGTCAAAATTGAATAGAAATTTAAGTAGAGGAATAAGTGAGAGTTTGGGTTTGCAAATCCACCAAAAAAGAAGAATGGTAAAGGCGGCCCCAACTCACATAAAAAAATACTAAGTAAGGATAGTCAGCCTCAAGACAAGTAGTCCAAGTCACAGGAAAATAAGGGTAATGGAAAGTTGAAGGACACTGGAAACTGGTGAGTTCCTCAAAATCCCCTAACACAACATCGATGAATGTCACTCAAAATAATCATTATTGGTTGAGCTAAATGAAAAATAATCGAACTCGGGCTCAAATTTTGATTTATAGTAGGATAAGGGAAAGATGTGTTGGAATATGTAATGATGACTTGTGTGGAATTGTTGGAATGTATTAATTTTGAAGGTAATAATGTCTACTCTTAAGTAATAGAGTGATCCCACATGCGTCATGAAGTAATACACTCTTATTACAATTCATTATATAAAAAGGTGAAATTACATTTATCCCACATGTATTTTGGGATGTAATTCCTCCATACCTTTTGGTATATAATAGAGGTAAGAGAGACCCATGATGTACATTGAAATTAAAGATCACATAGTGATCATATACATTGGAATGATGTGAAGATGGAGTGTGATGTGTGGGAGCTCAAGTGTAAGACTGGATATTTTTGAAGAATAAATAAGACAATACCTTCATGTGGATGTTTCCCCATTGTGTTGATTATATGGATCGGAGGATATTCTACATGGTATCATAGCATACATGTTAGAATAGTGTTTAGTAATTTTTTGTTAATTTTTTTACATAACAACATATTTATTTGGGCTCTCTTATTTTGTATGTTTTCCATCAGATCTAGTAGCCATTATACCATTTTAGCTGAGATCATTAAAGTTGGCTTCTATTTGTTCAAAAGTGAATTGATTATCTTAGCTTAGCCTAGGAAAAAAAAATTACCTAAATTTTTTTGGGCACTTTTAGGTCTAGTAATTTACCAAGCCCTTTTTCACTGAACCTAGTTTTTTCTTTCAAAGGTAATATCTTTTGATCCAGGAGGTATTTTTGCGTGGAATGTTTTATGGGTGCGTATTTTCACTAGATAACTAACCATCCAACCCTCTCTCCAATGAAATGCCATACAGACCATACGAAGGACAGTTTTCTACTGTACGTCCATTCTATTTATTATTTTTGTTGAATGACTTCCTTCTTTTGCAGACCTGGGATTTGATTTTTCATCTAGAGGATCAATTTTCTTGTTAATAGGTCGGTTTATCTTGCCAGAAGACCATTTTATGACAGACAACCATTTTCTTACCTGTACGATCATTTTTCTCAGTTGTTCTAGAAACTTTCTTTGCCTTAGGGTGCAATTGATTATTTAGATATATGATTTATCTAATTGGGAGTAAGATCTATCTGATTATAGGTTCCATTTTTCTGATTAATTGTTCTATTCTTGGTTGGTCATGCCTTTCACCCTTCACGCAGGTCGTACAACCACATTTCTCTAGTAGGGATGACCATACACACAGTTTAGTGCTCAACGTAATTTTCAACTTGGTTTTTCCACGTTGTTTCTTGTTGCAAGTAATTTCCAGTGTGGTTTTTTACAGTGTGGAAACTCATAAAAAGGGTAAGTTACTTCTAGCATTCATCACAGGTAAGAATAATTATGCTTATTCTTGTCATTATATTCTTTTATTTTTGCATTAGGGTTTAGTTTCTTAGTTTTTTCAGCATGTTTGCAGAGATTGTTTCTTGTTCCTGATTTTTTCTTGTCACTAACCTACCTATGTGGAAGATATTTTTTAGAAATTTGAATATTTTTACAAAACTATCGCCAAACATTTTACATTATGCATATTAATAACTAGTAATATTAGCCCATGTTTCTACGTTTTAATATAAATTTACATCCTTAAAATCATCCATCTATGGAATCCTTCATTACACTCCAAAGGGGTCTAAGATTTTCAGGCTTCGGGACTTCGGAGGTCCAGAGCTTCAGGATGTTTGAACCTCACAACATTCAATTTTTTTTTAAGGAAACCTGTCAAAACAGTGACTGGACGGTTTGATCGACAACTGACGGTCTCTTATCTGTTAACATGGGATCCACCTTATCATTAAACACTTAAAAACATTTGACCGCGGGTATTCTCTTCACCGTTGATCGTGATCATAGATCAACGGTGCGATTCTTGTCTTTGTCCTTGTATGGATCCAACGGTGGGGATGGTACCCGAATTAGCTACTTGATCGGACAACTGGTGGGAGTTCACGATTTCGAGACTTTGCGACTCTTGCGATCCCCAACCTTTAAACCTCTTCGAAGTATTACCAATCGAAGTGGTCACAAATTAGTGTCAACCATTTTCTACCAGTCAATACTCCTGCTTATTCTAGCCTTCCACTATTCTCGATTGAACAGTCGAAAAGGATCCCGAAGGATCTTAGATCGACGGTCCATGGAGCTTTGGGGTTCCAACCTTCGGGACTTTGGGAGTTTGAAGTAGCTCGTAACCTGGGTGATGGATCAAAGGCCAGAGTTTACTTAATTAACGAGATTAAAGAAATCCCATGATTATCCCTAATTCCTGTTCATGAGTACGTGTGTGGGACCCACTTTGGGGCTTCGATACTTTGGGGTTTCGGGAGATTTGGTATGTTGGTGCATAGGCCAAGCGCCGAAGCATCGAACACCAAAATTCTCTCGTCAAAGTGTCAAGCTCTGATTGGACGGCCTGCGTACACCATGGTGATGTGGCGTGCCTAGGTAGGTTATCATGGCGTCGCGGGATTAAATGAAAGTTAGGTGTGGGACACCCCCCCTTCCTTCCTCATCACTTCTAAACCGAGTGTTAGGTGTGGACAAACCTCGTCCGTTATATCCAAGGGTGGATAGAGATCCACTGTAGATATTCAGAGTGGAAGTAGTCCTTCAAACTTCATATCTCCAGGAAGTTTAGGACCTATGTGAGAGTGTTGAAGGGACGAAAGCTCGATATCCCTGAAGACCGAGAGACATTCCCTACAAACAACAACCATGTCATCGCCAAGGGGTTACAACCTAGGTCATGACTGTGCCATGTCAGATGACACGACAGAAGTGAAGCTATGTGGATTCCATGTGGCGAAGGGGATGGCCACTGGCCAATGACTCCCAGAAGACTTCGGAAGGCCATAAATTTCAAACTAAAGCTCGATTTTGGACAAGTTTATAATCGTTGGAAATCTCTTTGTGAGCATAAGGAGATGGTGTCCTCATCCGAAGAATTCAGGGAGTTGTAGGAAAGCAAAAAATTACACTCCATCCCTTTTAAAGAGTAATTAGGGGGTCGGGTGTGTGACAAAACTGAAGACCAACTATATGTTTCATGTTAGAAATCACATGGAAAAGATCATATTTCCAAGGATCATCCAATTCAAAATTGAATTTCTTTATCGTGCTTTGTAAAACTTCTAAAGTAGATTTATCATTTACCAAGAAACATAACATTTATGCTAGAAGTTGAAGGAGAGTCTTTTTATCTTTTAAGAAAAATGAAGGTGGTCGGAGATTAATATTTTCCTTATTAATTCTAATGTAAAAATTGTGTGATTAATAAAAACATGTAATTTATATGGCTGAGACTCAAACCCATAAATTCTTGTGACTGTATAATCTTCGAAAATATACCAGTCCCCAAATTTCATTTGTTTCCCTAGCTGTAGGACATTTCTGTAGTTGGAGAAAATTAATGGGGGATACTTATTATGAATTAGAACATACACAATATCCATAACATGATTAATGAAGAATTCATAACCTCCCTTCTATCCTTGGTCCTTCAAAGCATCGGTTCGTTTAGTAACATGAATAGTGTTTCTGTGCGGATCTATTTTATTTAGGTTTAAAGATTCAAAACAAGAAGAATGTTGATGTCTAAGTAAATAAATAAATTATGATTGATATCTAAAGCTTTTCGAACCTTCAAACTAATTCAACTGTTCATGAATGTTGTTTAAGAGGTATTTTGCAAAATTAAACTTGGCTCCTTTTGAAAGTTTTAATAGGAAACCTAAAATAGAAGCATCCACTAACATGTCATTGTTATACCCAAGGACCAAACAAATCATAGTTATGACTTCTTTGACCAAATCCTTAAACAATAATGATCTCAAGGAAAGATTTGATTCAACCCCATCCGGTGTAATTACCCAATCTATCATAGAAGCCAATATTTTGATATCAGTAGTGATTTAAACTCGGGGGATAAAACATCTTCATCTATTTTGTCCCCACTTTCAGATAATGCTAACATTTATGTCAAATATTTCTTTGAAATTGAGAAGACCACTTTATAATTTTTGTCCCTAATGACCATTGATGTTGAATCATAATTCTGAGCAAACATAATTATTAATTTTGGAAAGTGAAAGTTGAGGGGAGTGACTGCTCTAGCTAAACTAGAGCCCCATGCAGGAAGATGTTCGTTACTATTATTAAAGTTGGCGAATGTTGTGTTTTTGAGATCTTGTACATCTTTCGTTGTTATTTTAGGTTCAAAAACATCGAAATATTTATCATTCAAGTGTTTGAAACTTGGGTTTTCAATTGTTTGTTGTTGGGAACCATTGGTTCTTTTCATAGGATCCATTCAGGATTCGAACTATGTTCGTTGAAAAAGAATTATCAAATTATTTTTAAAGGAAGGTTTCTTTAAGTCAATTCAATGTTGGGATTTGTTCTTCACTTACTTCTGCATATGGGTTCGAATTTACTTGACAAGTTTCCCCTTTTGTTGCATACTGGTGGAAAAAACCTTTAGAGGACCAGAGTGCCTACGTCCTTCGTCTAAATGAAAGTTAGTAATAACGTGGGGTGGCAGTTATTTCTAATTTCATTATGGACTGTAATAAATGTCAGATAATGTGCCAACCAATGATTAGCTCTTCATGATCATGTGTTCGACATGCTTTAAATGAGTCCAACTACCAATTTGTATGAAAAAATAATTCATGATACCAGGTGGTTTCAGGCTTATTTTGGGAAGTTTTGTATACTTTGAAAAAACATCGATATGATTTTTTTTTATCTACATGTGTAGCAAGTGGTTTAGTGGGTTCAGGACTAAGCTATTTTTACTTTTTTTATATTTAAACTTATAAATGCCTAATGTATTATACATTTAAACATTATTGTTAATGATGATGATTAACGTCCACTAAGACTGAATTGGTCTATCGAACCTTAAGGGGGTAATTGATTACTTGCGATTATTTATAAACAAAATTCTGTGCTTGAAAAGCATTAAGAGAAGCTTTCCAAGATCACCATATTTTTGTTCAGTTAAGAGGTTAGAAAAGTCAGTAGGGTGACAAATATTTTGAAAATGAGATATAATCTGGATATAGGTTGGACAATCTAAGAGAAAGTGTTTTTCATCGTCAACCTTCTTAGTGTCACAAAAGTGACACACTCTTCCATCCCATGGCGTTTTAGGAATTGACCAACGCCGAGTTTCACTATGGAGCTTGTGAGAATTTGTTCTTATCTTAGCAATGCTTATTTTTTTCTTTACACTTGTCAAAACAAATAGATAATTTTGATCTTTTAGATTAGGGTTGATTACATCCTTATACTACCTTAATTTATTTTTTCCTCTAACTCTTTATCACACCACATTTTCTCCTCAAATTTTGATTTGATGATATTTTTAATAGTATCTTTATTATGCAAATTGGTGTCTTCCATGATTCCCCAATAGTTTATCCAAGACCAAACATCTTTATGCCATCCCCACTTGAGTCGATGGTGGTTACGACTCGATTTTGAAGCAATTTTACGAAGCCTCTTGTCTTCCATGTTGTTTAACTTGTTTTTATACATTAGCTATCTAGTCATAGCCATGATCTCAATGGGAGAGAGACTTGTTTCTAAGAGGAGGATGGGATATGACATATTTCCTTTCATTTTGAGATTATAGGTTATAAAATTCTTTTGTATTTTCTCTATCTTTCTCCAAGATTCACGAGAGATACTACATCTCTTGTGAATCTTGGAGAAAGTTTCTTCTTAATGAGAGTCTCAAAAAATAGTTTCTTCTTATCCCAAATCCAAAGATCGATTGATTTACAATTGTTTTCAAGCCCATTATAAGCTTTCCATCCCCCAATAATCCTTTTCTCAATGCTATAATTCCAATTGAGCTTGTGGTGAATATCAATTACAAGATATTTTTAAGAAGTCACTTCCTCCAAGTTGTTGTTGTCATATACGAAGGTATCATAAGTGATCTTATTGGATTTAATAATCATGACCTTAGTCTTATCAGTATTAACAGTCATACCCATATTGGAAAAAAAAATCCTTGATGATTCTTAGTTGGTTTTCAAGATCATAGGGACTCCTTGTCATAGGAACAGTATCATCGACATAAAGAAGAAGATTGATGACTATACCAGTTAGAGTAGGGTCGACACAACCTGTTTTTTCCAAGCAATCTTCTAGCTTGTTAATGTGTATGCCAAAAAGGGTAGGGGACAAGGGACAACCTTGTTTGACTCCAATATTGTAGTTAATCTCTTCTGACCAACCCTCGGTGTTTTTAAACTTAGCAATAACATTCTCATACATTCTTATTGCGACAACCCTCAAATCGAGAGGCACTTTTATCTCTTCCAACCTATTCCAAAGGTTTTTCCTAGGAACCATGTCAAAAGCTTTTCTAAAGTCAACAAAACAACAAAAAAGATTGGTTTTAATATTGTGGAACTCCTTTGTAATGAACCTAAAGGTAACAAGATGGTCCACAGTTGAATGATATCTCCTAAACCTGGCCTGATCTTTAGCTCTTTTACCGCGACTTTCTAGCCAAAGGCTAATCTTCTTTTCCAAAATAATTCCATAAAGCTTGGATAAAATCGGGCTAATCATAATGGTTCAATAATTAAAGGGAATGTTTCTATCTCCATTTTTAAAAATAGGAACAATGAGGCTTTGCGTCCAAGGTTTAGGGAAGCCCTACTTGACTGCTAAATTCAAGAGCTTGTGTATGTGAGAAATAAGGATAGACCCTCCAATTTTAAAAATTTCAACTCGGTAGCCTTCAATGTCCTTAGCTTTCCCATTTGCAAGCCACTTAACCCCAAAATCTATATCATCTAAATAAAAAACTTCATCCTCTCTAGGGACAATAGGAATAGTGTCCATGGAATTAGGGAACTCGTAAAGACTTTTAAGGTAAGAATTCCAATCCCTTAGGGGAATCATATTATTTTCTTTAGTATTGTTGTTTAGAATTTGGCTCTAGAACTTCTTAGGATCCAACTTCGATATTTTTGAACACTGCTCTTGTCTTTTGTTGATATAGTTTATTGATATAGTACATTTTTTTCCTTTTAATTAGGGATTTGCACATATTGATCTTATCCAGCATTAAGGACTCATTAGAAGCATCCCTAATGGTTTTCATAGCAATTTTACATTATTTATCATACCAAGGGTTGGTAGTTCTATTATTCTTTTTTACATAACACCTTTAAAGAGAACTTGTTAAAATTATGATAAAGTTCTTTAATGTTGTCCTTATAAATTAGGAGATATAATTTACTATTTAAATAAAAAAAAAAATAGACTACTTTAATTACCAAAACAATTATTATTAATTTTTTTTTTATTCACCGTATTTAGCTACAGCGTGAATACACGCTACCATCACGTGAATGTTTTCTTTCATACTTATCTATATTGTACGGATATACCATGAATACAACTATCACGTGAATATTTTCTTTCATACTTATCTATACTGTATCCGTACGCCTAGAAATGCTCATTATCTTCGTGTTCACAAAGCTTTGGAGTATTGCTTGCTCCACACCTCGGCCTCTTTTTATCAAAAATTTAGTGTCCAGCACCTTCACTTAAAAATAAGACATTAAATACATGTGAATCTCGAGTGCAGTCCCCACAGACGAGAGGCATTCAACCTCCACTGACATCCCACTAAGCGCGAAAGCCTCTTCTTCTTTGCGAAAGCCTCTTCTTCTTTCCTCACTCTAGAACGCGTTCCCTTGGCACTTTAAAACGTTTTCAGGTAGCCACCTGAGAGCACTCGAACATCCTGTCTGTGAACATTTAGTCACTCTTCCACTGTGATCCAAAATGTTAGCCTCGTCGCAGCAAGAGCGCAGTTTGTTCACTATCAACACTGCCATTATATTAGCAACTCTGAGCCTCATTTGCAGTGACTCGTTGGCTACTGCTGGGCCGCGGCAGTGTGGGGGAGGAGATCTGGGGGCACTGCTGCGGTTCAAGCAGGGCATTATCTTTGATAACGCCAGGCGTTTGGACTCATGGAATGGCTCCAACTGCTGCGAGTGGGAAGGAGTATCCTGCAATAATCAAACGGGACGCGTTGTGGGGATTCTGCTGCCGGGGCTCATATCCAGTGATGTCACCCTATTCGATAGCGTGATGAAGGGCACACTCTCGGAGTCCTTAGGAGATCTTGAGTTTCTTGAGATTTTGGATATGGGGTACTTGAAAGAAATCACCGGCCCCATTCCCTCGTCACTCGGAAAGCTCCAGTGGTTAAAAACGATTATTCTCGACAGGAATAAGCTCCGCGGTTCAATCCCTCCGTCTCTGGGAAGTCTCCGCAATCTCCAGGAATTGTATCTGTCGGAGAACCGCCGGCTCAACGGAAGCATTCCAGATAGTTTTGGAGGTCTCAGGAATCTTCGTATTTTGGATCTCTCCACCAACAGGTTGACGGGTCCGGTTCCCACCTCTATAACCCGTCTCCGCAAGCTTACCACTCTCGATCTCCATGGCAACCATCTCAGTGGCTCCATTCCTCCATCTCTGGGAGAAGTGCGTTCTCTGCGGTCGTTAGATATGTCTGACAATAGGCTCACGGGAAGCATACCGGATTCTCTTGGTATTTTAACGAATCTGTCCTCGCTCAATCTTGATTCAAACAAACTCAGCGGCAGCATCCCGCCCACCATAGGGAATGTCACGTCTCTGGTATTTCTTCACCTTCAAAAAAATAAATTGAGTGGAACTCTGCCATCTTCTATTGGCAGTCTGGTCAATCTGCAGCGCCTTTCGATCGCGAATAACATGATCGGCGGCCCCATTCCTGCTTCGTGGGGTAAGCTTTCGAACCTCACGGAGCTCTTACTCAACGATAACAAGCTATGGGGTTCGATTCCCAAGTCTGTAGGAAAGCTTTCTAATCTTTTTTCACTGTATCTCTCTCACAACAATCTCTCGGGGAGCCTTCCGCGTGAACTATCAGAGATTTCTGATCTGCAAGCATTGGATCTTTCTTTCAATAATTTCAAGTTTGTGAGTGTGCCCACAGTAATATCGAATCTCACTGGACTGCTTCAGCTCTCTCTCGCTGGTTGCAGCATCGGGGGTAGAATTTCCGAGTGGTTGTCGGCAATGCCGGGGGGTCTTTCTTATCTTGACTTGTCGAGCAACGGCCTCACGGGAACTATACCGCCATGGTTGGGCAACATGGCGGGATTATATTCTCTCAACTTGTCAAACAACGCATTGACATCCACGATTCCAGAGGAGATGCGTAACCTACAAAACCTCGTCAATCTGGACCTCCATTTAAATCACCTAGCGGAGCCTATAACTGCAGTATTCTCCATGAAGAGCCAGTTTGCAAGCGGTAATTTAGAGATCGTGGACTTGTCCCACAACAAATTCACGGGCTCAATACCTCTGAAAGCGGGCGATCAGCGCAGTATGGAACAGCTGGTTCTGTCGCACAATTCACTGAGCGGAGCGATACCCTCTTCAGTCAGCATGATGCAGCAATTGAAGGTGCTGGATCTCAGCTCAAACATACTGTCCGGCACCATACCTAGTTTGCTGGGGAATTTGACACAATTGAAGACTCTGGATCTCAATGAAAATCGTTTGAGCGGAGGAATACCCAATGCATTTCTGAATCTCACGTCTCTGTTGCAGCTGAACCTGTCCCATAACTCCCTCTCAGGAAGGATGCCAGCTGGGGGCCTCCTTCAGAAGTTTCCAATATCTTCATACTCTCATAACGGCGGACTCTGTGGAGATCCTCTTCCCACTTGCTGATCCATTAATATTCTTCTGCTCCGGAGCCGGAACCATGCGAGGTTGCTGGCGTTTTTTTGTTTTCTTGTATACTGGTGGCTTTCCCATCGTATTGAGTTTTGGATTCCATGATCGACAGAATTCAAGTCTGCTCTTTCCTGCTCTGCCATTTCTCAAATCTTATATACCAAGTCAGCACATATACGATCGCTGTACTTGTTACAATAAATCGAATTTGGTGTGTTATGCTTTGATTTTATAAAAGATAATAAATTGGCCATTTTTGGAAAGTGAAGTTAGAAGCTGCGTGGAAGCGAAATCACGAGGAAAAGGTGTAGCGGAAGACCCGGTGTTTCACAAAAGGCTATAGCATATTCAATTACTAAAAAGAAAAGGCTTGAATGAAAGATCATTATGACATCGAGGGCACTCCTTATTCACATCCATAAATAGGAAGTTGAATACATAAAAAAATATATATATATAGTAAAAAATCACTATAATTATATTATAGTAATAATCTATTTTAAGGTTGGTTTAAAAAAAAGTTTAAAGTTATTTTTAGACAAAAATTTTTTATGGAGGTATATATATACTATTTTTTAAAATTGAATTTGTAAATTTAAAAAAAAATAAATATAAATATATTCTTAACTATTAAATATGTTGCCATCACATTTACATACCTAACATATAATAATCTCCCATAGATATATAAGTCAATCCACTTAATGTAAAGTGCAATGGATATATGTAACTTATTTGGTGTTTTGAACTCTCCATAATATGAAATCAAAGTTTTTATATATATTTATTTATTTAAAGGAAAGTTAAATAAAAAGAAAATTGGATTGATTTTTCATAGAGTATGGTAAAGTATCTACATAATTGATATAAGTTATGTATGTTTAATATACATGTTAATTATTTTTATATTATAGAAAAATAAATAAACTAGTATACATTTTGGAAAAAGGATTTCTCAAAAGTATAATTAAAGATAATACAAAACTTAAACGAAAAGTTGTTTTTGAAAATTACGGTTGAGAGAACCCAACATTATATGTTAGAAGAACTCAAAGCTTGAGTTTATCATGTCATTTATGGGAATTGAATCTGGGTGAGGAGGATAATAGTCATTCCTCACAATCATCCAAACTAAACTCAATTGACAATAAAAAAACAATTCTTAAACTAAAAAGAAAAAACAAAACTAATGATCACAAAAAATCCCAGTAAATCCATCTATCCTCCATCTCTAGGCTGCCAAGAAGGAGGAGGATGCATGTCTTACAGAGAAGATATGCAACCAAGACGTAGAAGGAAACACCCATCTCTCAGTGTACAATTAATAATTAAATAAAAAACTACACATCCTTATCACGCCTAAACCTTATGTTCTTCCATAGATAGAGTCTTGGCGTTCCTTAAGCAATTTAGAAATAAATTTTCATTGACCCATTTATGGAATTAACTATATCACGCCTAAACCTTATGTTCTTCCACAGATAGAGTCTTGGCATTCCTTAAGCAATTTAGAAATAAATTTGTATTGACCCATATATCGAATTAACTATAGCCCTAAAATGTGTGAAAATATTAGGTTTTATATTTGTTGTAAATTGAAATATATAGAAAAATTTTAGGTTTAATGTATGTCTTAACAATATTTTCCCTCCCTAATGTGTAAAGACCTAGGTTTAATGTATGTCTTAACAATATTTTCCCTAATGTGTAAAGACCTCCAAATATTTTATATGTGGTTGGGGATCTGCTTATTTTATTTAAAAATTCGTACAACTAATTTAAAAACTAATACTCAACAATATCTGTGTCGGTCCTGTAGGGATGGAATTTTAATCTTAATTTCTGGGGATATTTCGTGGCCAAAAATTGTTAAATATACCTATTTAAATGATTATTTTTGTATAATTTAATTGTTTCGAGAATTTTTCAACATGCTAAATCTATTTTTTTATTTAGAAATAAATTTTAAACAATAAAAAATATAATATTTTCGTACAAATTTATGTAACCAAATTCTAAAAAAAAAATATCGTATAATAGTGAGACGACACCTTTCAAAATAATTTGGACCGTCAAATTCTACTCCTTTAATACCCTTTATTCATTTTTTCAACGAGTTGGGAGAATTTTTGGTGTATTTGTGGGAAAATTGCTTCGTGACAAATTCCATCCCGAGTTTTACAACCATTTTAACAATTTTGACATTTCCATTCAAAACATAAAAAATAGACAGGGAAAATTTCATCAAATTTTCCAAAGAATGATACAACCACTAACTTTATACGTGGTATTTCCCATCAATTTATACATGACTCTTAGAAAATGGTCATAGACAAGGCGTCCTATAGAATAGAATTCATTTTCAAAGTAACCATTATCTACAAAATCAAATTTATGGACCTTTTCTGTGGGAAACCCCTATGGAATTCGATGGAACAATTCTTATTGTTTCCCTTCAATCCATCCTGTATTCTTTTTGTGTAACCACGCAGTTGGTTTGGAGACCCCAAACACTTCATGGTGCTAGAAAATATGAGAGCATGTTGGAACGTTCTTGGTGCAGAAGCAACTGAGGATCAATTGTCGTAATGTGGAACACGGGTACTTTTGTTGCACTTTTATCCAACTTCTTTAGTTACAATCCTCTCGAGCTTATCAATGTGCATCATTTTGTTTGTTCATCTTTGATGTTGTTTTGACAAAGACGACCTTGCAGACTTTGTATTTGAGCATCTTAGCTCTGAGGCCATACCAGTGGGGCTTTGCGGGACTTACATTTGATTCTTTTTGTACAGCGGATGCAAACTCAATGTTGTCCCATATGCCTAGCTCAATAATTCAATTTCCCTCCACAGAGCTATAAAATATGTAGGAACGAATCCCTTACACCTTCTTAAAGTATGCCTTCAGGATGACAAGGCAGTTGTAGGTGAGCACCTCCTATTTTTTTATTCTCGGTTGTATTCTATGGAAGTTCACAATGTCTCCAAACCTCATATGTGCAAACGATACATCTCTTTGCCCCTCACAACTTAATTGGAACCATTGCCACTCCATCACCCTCACTACTGATGACGCCCAATCCTTGCCCAATTTATCTGCTATTCTAGAATCCTCTTTCTTTGATAATGTCATTTATGAGACAAACAAAAATTCTACATGTAATATCAGAGATATCGAATACATTTTCAGTGTATGAAATTCATGAATATATGTTTCTATACTTCAATCATGACGAGATATACTTACCCAGGAGCCATTGACACTGCTAAGGATGAAAATGGCTTTAAGATTTCACTCGTTTGGGCAAGTCGAGACACGACGACAATGACTTTAATATTTTTATTGATTTCACTCGCTGAGCAGACCAAGATAGGGCTTTAAGATTTCACTCTCTTGTGCAAGTCAGGATAGGTTGGGATGACGAATAAACCTGGAAGTCGCCTCCTGAGCAGTAAGATATTTCTCTCCATCTTTCCACTGACAATGGCTTTAAGATTTGACTAGCTTAAGCAGTATGATATTCCTCTCCAGCTTTCCACAGGAAATGGCTTTAAGATTTCACTCGGTTGGGAAGGCTAGGACATGGCTTTAAGATTTTACTCGCTTGGACAGGTCGGGATGGTTGTTGCCACTTGAGTAGTAGGGGATTGGAGTCGGTGAGAGAAGACACTTGAAAGAAAAAAATTGTATATTCTTAGAGAACACATGGGAAGTTTTTATAAGCTATCGACAAATGACAAAAGTCTATAGAGGAACCTCCCCTTAAAAAACACCTTCGGTGTAATTGGTTTAGTTTAAACTTTTTACATTTTTAGGGCAGAGGTGATTCCAATTGTTTTTCTAAATTTGCCAGATTTAAAAATATAAAAATGTAGAACATTTAAACTACTACATCATAAATTAATCAAAGGCCAAAAACACATTTAACAAGTTAAATTTTGAAAAAAATCAATTTTCAATTTGAAATGTAGATAGAATAATATATTTTCCATGTAATAAAGACCAACATTAGTTAATAAGGCCTAAATATATTTTACATGTAATAAAGGTCGACATTAGTTAGTAAGGCCTATTTAATAAATGTGAACAAGCCAATGTAAGAAGACCTAATAGAAGCTTCCGCTTCTAGAAAGATCTTCCTCTAGAATGTTCTTTAGAAGATAGAATTAGTATAAATAAGAGTAGACGACATGAGAAAGCTTGTCTTGAGAATTATTGTAATAGAGCTCTGCTCTACTGGAGGTTGTCTCCTMGAAGAGGCAAGTGAACATTGCTTTCTTTGAATAAAGGTATTATTTTTGGTGTTGTTCTTCTCATATTTTGTTGTTCCATTGATATTTGTTGAATATTCTTGTTTCTGCATATTATATTACATCTGGTACCTTACAAGTGGTATCAGATCACTTTTGTTAGGATCTAATCCTAACCCCTTTCCATGGGTCATTAGTTAATATGATATGTTTTCTATTTAATAAAGACCAACATTAATTAATAAGGCCTAATAAATAAATAAGAATAAGTCAATGCAAGAAGACCTAATAGAAGCTTCTGCTTCTAGAAAGATCTTCCTCTAKAAGTTTCTTTAGAGGGTAGAAATAGTATAAATAAGAGTAGGAGGTATTGGATTTTGTCTTGGAGATTATTGTAATAGAGCTCTTCTCTGTTGAAGGTTTCCCCCTCGAAGAGACAAGTGAACATTGCTATCATAATAAAGTTGCTCATCCTGGTGTTCTTCTGATATTTTTCTGGATATATCATTATTATTTTGTCAATGTTTGCTACATATTTTCTGTTCTTCATAATATATTGTATCAGGAATATTGCAAGTGGTATCAGAGCTCTTTCCAGAGCAAWACTTGTGGGCTAATTTTTATTCAGGGTAGAGATGTATTCTGGTGTCTTCAAGATACAWAGATCTATCATTAYGYGCATAAACTCACGGTTAGGGTGTCATACATGCAAGAAATACAAGTGGTTTTTAAGCGCACATATGTTGGCCACCCTTGTAACCCATGTTGGTACCTCTTCGAGTGGTAGTGCATCAAACAACACCTGTATACAGATCGTCCTAGACATCATGAAGCCCTCTGTAGATAAACTGATCGACCATATGACTACTATAGTGTCACCGAGAACATCACTCGGGAAGTAAGTCTCTAGTACCTAGGTAGTCGAGTAGTACGGCTAAGGGTACGATCTAGCCTTCTTAGTTGGTGCCCTGAGATATTGGGCCGAGTACTACTGTTGGGACCTCCACGTATATAAGAAAGCTATAACATAAGGAAAACCCTTGATTGTAGATTCCCTGCAAACCATAACCCTTGGGAATAGACCAGAGAAAGAAAAGACAAGATCTATTTCAGTTCAACCTTGTCATCTGCATTGGGGTTGAAAAATTACTACATCTTTTGTCCTGTTAAGAATTTGGGCATTCTGCCTCTACATTGTTATTCATCTCAAAGTATAACTCCGCAGGGGTAAAAAAAAAATAAAAAAAAATCAACACCCTTATTTGTGACCTAGCCCATTACATTCCTCTCTTCATTTTGATCGTAGTGGTACTCTTCAATTTTAAGCTTGTTTTTTTCATGTGGACCCGACCCCCTCTGGGACGCCTTTTTTGAGACCTATCCCATTGGATTCCTCTCTTTGTCCCGATCAACCGAATACCTATCATTTTTAAGCCCATTTTGTTTTCCTTCCGACACCTCCATGGCTACATAGTCCTTCACCATGCTTACCACTCACTCTCATTACCAAGACACCTTGGAGGATAGAATGTCCCACCTGGAACAACAAATAACAGACAACATGACTTCTCTCCGCAATGAATTTAACACATCCCTAGAAGAGCAAGTCAACAGATTGGTGCAACTCTTCAGGGGTAAGAATGTTGATTCAAACCCAAAAGAACTTCATTCTTCTCATTATGAACATAATCAGTCCTCCCTCTCCCCTTGGGGTTCTCCACCTTCTTGGACTAAGGTGCCCAAAGTTGACATGCATAAATTTGATGGTTCCAACCCAACCAGGTGGGTTTCTCAAATGGAACAATACTTCTCCCTTCTTACCCAAAGAAAATGTGCCCCCTTCTTCTGTGACCTGTGGGTATATTTCTTATTAAAAGCATGGATCTAATCCCAGTGAATTTGTGGCCTAATTTGTTGTGTTTTTCAGTTTTCAATTCTTCTTCAAAATTGTCGCAAATTTCTCTGATTTGGTGATCAAAATATTATGTGGTTTAGATCTCCACTATTTTCCTTTTGGTGACATGATCAACTATGATTTGGTCCCATTAACCTCATAATTATGCCCTTCTATCATTGGTTCTAACATCGGTGAATACCACGAGGAATATCAATCACTGACAAAAGCAAGATATGTTCCCTTTGCTCTGAATAGAGAAAATGACTGGTTCTGGAAGAAAAGCACCATAACCATTAAAAGACCTACAATACTTGCAATGAAGACTAAGAGGAACCTTCCACAAGGAACCGTGACTATCGGGCCTTCGGGCTTTGGATGGTAATGAGGAAATGAAAATGATTTCACCCGATAGCCAAAATATGAAATGGAACAATGACTAAGGAGGAACTACAAACACCAGCATGTTGGGGCATGATTAAACATTGTGAAAGTTATAAGGCTCGATATTCCCAGCGATCGTTGATCTGTAGGATAAAAGAGCAATTAGATGGTTGATGGTTGATTTGGATATCAAATAAAGTGTGTCTACGACAAGCTTTCACTCCATTGAAACGTTCATAAAGTTATTCAATGAATCCATTCCTCATATTTGCATTGATATCTTTGTATAAGCCCTTTTCTTAGAATCCCAAGAATACCAAAACTTCCATCTGGATTTCCACTTCTTCCTTTTGGCACTATTTACATTGCGTTTAATTTTCCTTTGTGGAATATATCCCACATGTACGAGGCAAGAAAAGTTGAAGGTGTTTATATTCGATAGTATATGAAATTTCTTGTGACACGCAGTGCACAATGCTCGACTGTGTGAGTTACTTTTGCAAAATCATACCAAACGATAGTTATTGGATAATTACTTGGGTGGTTATGGAAAAAAATACGAACTCTTTAACCCTTTCCTTATACTTAATTTTACAATAAAATCATTTCATACTTTGTGAAATAATTTCAAAATGACAATTTTATTTATTTGACCACCATCAAAAGAACTAGGAGAAGACAAACTTGAAATAAATAAAGGAATAAAGGCGTGACCTTGATTCATAGACGGTCATGAACATTTGCAATATTTACTAGATTGAGAATTAGGGCGACAAGAGGTTAGGTGAATTTTGCGCAAATTTGGGCAAAGGTTAAAAAAAGACAAAGAAAAATGGGAAAATTTGTTGACTAAAAAGTGAAAACTGGAGAGGATGAATTACAGGTTGCCTACACATTATTTTGAAAAATAAAATAGAAATTGAAAATGTCAATTTTTGTGCCAACATTAGGTTCCATCTGGGGATGGTGCTTTCCTGCAAAGAGACAAGAACTGTAGACCATGTGCCTTCATTAATCTGTATCCTGAAATCACCCATGTTAAACATTGAAAATTGTCATTGTTTGTACCTGTGTTTGCTCTGAAACCATCTATGTGCGGCCYTGTTCATTCACACTGAAGAAAATTGTTTGTACATATTGAAATCAAACCACTTTTGCAAGCTAAAAATGAACCATAGAAGTTACTTTCTCCATTGGGATATGGATTCATGATTCTCCTACTCTACTGGACACCAAATCAATATAAAAACAAATACTCAGATATCGAGCTTATTTATATACAATCCTCCTAATCTAATCARCTCATTCACCTTGATCAAGTAACACGATATTTCCAATGAAACCAGGTAAGAATTTGATCAACTAACTGAAGCTTGCTTTTTTTTTTAACCACTGGAAATAAAACTCTGAATAGTAGCAACCTATTATGGAACTTGAAACCACATTCACGTTTTATGAATAGTACAAGATTTGAGCTGATAATMTTGTCTAAAATTATTGCTACAAGATCATAAAATAAATAAGAGGTAATGACTTGATAATCAACCAATACATCTTCCTGTTGTTCCAACTGAATGTGAAAACTCCTTAACCATTCAGTTTTCACTGCTTCATTGATTTCAATTTTCTCCTTCTGAGAACCTGAGAAAGAAATACGAGGAATATGCAGTAATAATTTCACTAGAAACCTACATTCACAGTCACAAACTGATGATATGTTGATACCTGTGATATCCAACCTATTGGGTGATGCAGACACCATCCACAATGTTATTGGATCATCAAAATTCAAAAAGGTACTTCTTTGGAAATTAACAAATACCTAAAATTATTTTACTATAAAGAGTTGTCTTTGTATAATTTATGATTCCTTAATGGGACCTAGCTCTTCAAATTGTAATTCTTCTTGAAAGACTCCATGGGAATTTATATCATAACCTACTAGAGATTTTTCTTTATAAACCAACAGATCTTCCTCATCCTGACTGCTATAAAAAATCTTCCCTCGATCTGCCTGTAAGTTATTTAGGTCTACAATGCTTTCTTATTCATAAATTGATTGTAAATGATTTTTAATAAGCAATTGGATTTCACAAGGGTCAAGATCAGAAAAATTTCATCATGTTGATTGCTCAAATTATCTTCAACATTATAATTATAAAAATAATATGTATCTACAACATTGCTAACTTGGAGAAATTCTCCATTAATATATTCATTTTCCTCCTCACTGTTATAAGAACAATCTTCTCTATGCTAAAATCTTGACTCAAATTCTTCACAACAGTTTTCGAATAAAAACTTAGCAGAAAAAAGTCTTCTACAATGATTATTAAATAATGCATGAAACTCTTTCAAAGAAAGTATTCTAGAAGGAGGCAGAGTCCAATACCATTCACAAGCATCTCCTCCTTGTGAAAACATGAACATTTTCATCAATATGTCCTCATGATGTATATCCAACTGATCCATAATCTCATGAAATTGAAGTAGATGTTTTGTAAGGTTATCATTTTTACCTTCTTTAAACTTGGGAAGACTGTCTCCCCACTCATGAACAATAGTTACAACATTAGGATAACCAAGAACATTTGTAAAATCCAAAGGATCAAACCTTTGAGCTACCTTTGTAGTAATTGAAAGACACATTCTGGATCCAGTGGAGTCACCAATGAATCATATGGATTATTTGAGCCAAGGAGTCATTAGGTGAATGATTGCAGCCAATATTTGATGCCTATTTCTTGTTCTCCATCAAGAAATAGATATGATATATGTCGTGCACCCATGGAAAATAGCTCTGTTATTTCGTCCCTGACAATGATGCCAAAAAATGTTTTTACTAGAGATTTATGTTGGCTACATAAGAGAAATTCCTAGCACATTTGTAACCAAACTTTGGACTGCAAGTTGGCCTTTCCATCCAAAGGGGTATCCCTCGTATGATTTTGAAATACTTTCTACTCACTCTCACCAAGTAGAACTTGAACAATAAATCACAATGGTCAGATTTAATTATGATAAAAAAAAGGTTAAAAAGGTTGAATATAAGAGATAGCGTACTAAAATAGATGTTGAAAAAATCTCATGTTATAATTCTTATCCATTGGGCATGGAGTCTCATCGAACAAAGCACAAAAACTAGCTCATGAAAGATGGAAGAAAGGAAGAAAAAAAATCAAGTCTCACAATTTGCAGAGGGAAGAAGCAATCTCAACAAATTTGAGATGAAGAATAATCGATTTGATGGGAATTGAAAATAATGAATCCAGTAAATAAAAAGGCGAGTTCATGTAAAACAATGTATCGGGGTTATTATTGATATTGAGCAAAACATATTAAAATTAAAATTCTTGTATTTACTCATGTTAAGACAAAAGAAATTCTTTATTTTCAAATGATTACTTTGCAACAGTGGAAGTTGTACCAAATTGTTACACCTTTAACTCGGACACAAATCCTACAGCAGAAGAAAAATGAATAGTGATGGCCATAATGAGAAGTAAAACATAGAAAATAGAAAAGAATAAAAGGCTCTATTGAAGATGAGCCATGAATCCACGCATAAAAAATTAAAATCTTAAAATATTACAATTTCCCTATGGTCTTACAGAAAATGCATCCTTGCTGTCAAGAAATCTCCCTCAGCTACTAACCCCCGCTCCATTTTTCAATTGTTGCTTTTTCCTTCCTCCATTGTTGAATGACTCCCTTCAATCCTGGAACTAATTTCTCAACCATCGCCTGAAAATATGGGGTATATTTTCCAAAATAGGATGATGGTTAAAGGGGATTCTGGATCTCTCGACACCTTTGATATTTTTGTTATTCTTCTCTGAAAAATAGGATTTTGTTGTTTACTTTTGGCTGCCACCTATCATTTGAAAAAACAATGTCATTGATGTCATATTAGATATTACTTGATTGTGCAATATAAGAACTGGATGCTTGTAGATCCACAACAGTTGTTTTCCCATTCTGACTAGCAATATTCGAAAGGTTACCATATTTGACATTTTTACCCAAGAAAATGTGCAATTTCCTCTGAGGTCGGAATGATTAAGTTTCACTTGTTTTGAAAAGTACATCATCGGGACTCTAAAGGTAAACCTTCTAGGGATCAATTCTCATCACTTCGAAAAGATATCTTATCATCTCCTCTAGACAATCATTATATCCTTCATTGCTCATTAACATGTTTGTTTTCATATAAATAGGTAATGGATTCTCTACAATTCATTGATTCTATTGAATATTTGTTCACGGCTGTCACAAGGACTTGACCTTCCACAACTATTCAATTTCATGAAGAGATGGTAGATGGAATGGAGGTGAAGCTAGAATTGTGCAGGCGAAGCAATACCAAATATCTAAAACTACCTGAGAAATGTATGGATTGTTCTAATACCAAAAAATGTACAGTTTTAATGAAATCGATAAGCATTGAGTTTAGGCAGGTCCTTAAACAACGAAATCGATAGGTATTTTACCAAGTGAAATAGTGTCAATGTGCACAGCCAATTCATGCCAATATTTACTATGTTTTGGGTCCCTTTTTATTAGAAAATTAATGGGCCTTTCTTATAACAAATTCACGGCCTCATACTCTTACCCAAATAAAATGTGACACCTTCTGTTGTTACCTGGTGGGTAAATTTCTTAGTAAAATCATGGATCTAGTCCGAGTTAATTCATGGCCTGATTTGTTGTGTTTTTCATTGTTCAATTATTCCTCAAACTTGTTGCAAAATTCTCTGATTTGGTGATCAAATAATTATGTGATTTGGTCCCCATTAACCTTAGAATTATTCCCTTCTATCATTGGTTCTAACATTGGTGAATACCATGAGGAATCTCAATGACTAACAGAGGAAATATATGTTCTATTTGCTACAGATAGGAAACTGACAGGTTTTGTAAGAAAAACACCATAACCATTAAAATAACTATATTACTTGCAATGAATACCAAGAAGA
>JASDQU010587226.1:39526-55794 GCA_032191745.1 Picea mariana | reverse complement strand
AGCAGGAGGAGCACCACAGGGTATGTTTTTACTATAGGTGGAACAGCAGTAAGTTGGATTTTGAAACTGCAAAAGGTTGTTGCACTTTCAACAACAGAGGCAGAGTATGTTGCTGCTACAGAGGCTAGTAAAGAGATGATTTGGTTACAAAGGTTTATGGAGGAATTGGGAAAGAGGTAGGAGAACAACCGGTTGTAATGTGACAGTCAGAGTGCCATTCACCTTGCAAAGAACTCATCCTTCCATTCGAAGACTAAGAATATACATTTGAGGTACCACTTCATACGATCTGCCTTGAAAGATGGACAATTGAAGCTGGAAAAGATACACACTAGCCAGAATCCTGCAGACATGTTAACAAAGGGAGTAACCAGGGAGAAACTGAGTTCCTGCTCAGTTTCAGTTGGTCCTCAAGAATGAAGATGAAAATGAGAAATTTTCCAGGTCCAAGAAGGTTCAGAGTCCAACATATACAGTAGCGGTGGAGTTGTTGAGATCAGTCTCCAAGTGGGAGATTGTTGGTTATGGAGCCTGATTATCTTCCTGATTCAAAGGTCCTTGCTTTTAGCTGTGTTTATACCCCATAAGTATGTACACTCTTCCACGCGGGGGAGTGCAGAGGTAGGGTACCCTCTCTACGGGGTCCGGGGAGGCTATCCCCCCTGCTGGGGGGTCTGGGGACAAGCGGGCCCCTAGCGGGGGTTCGGGGGCGAAGCCCCCGAAGCAAAAATTGCCTTGTAAAAGTATATTTTAATTTCATTGTAAATCTGGACCGTTCATTATAAGGTCGCAAATCTAATAGTAGAGATTATGTTAGGGTTTTTTTCCCTATAAGGCAACCCTCTTTTATGAGGGAAATGTATCGCGGCTATGGTTGATGGGGAATATTGTATTCTAAGAGAGGATACTGTGAGAGAAAGAAGAGGAAGTTACAACGAGTTTTGATGTAGGTTGTATCCCTTCATTTGCTAGATAATAATAAAGGAAGGACCTGGAAATTTCTCTGGTGGACGTAGCCCACACTGGGTGAACCACGTAAATATGTGTCTCTCTTGTATTGTGTGTCTTCTATGTTTTGTTTCTGCATTTGTTTTATTTTATTGCTCTGCGGTCCTATTTTTTTAACATGAGTGTCTCCTCTTTGACAGTTCTCTTTTCTCAGAACTCGAAATAGAGTTCCTTAGTGCACTCTATGAACTCGCTCGATACCCTATTGGTAGAGCTCTACAGAACCTTCAGTAGTTTTGTCTTCCCTAAACTTGAGACAGAGTTCCTTCCTGTGCACTCCTTGCACCTCTGTTGATGAAGGTTCAACGCTATCCCTCTTGAGCTTTCCTGAGGTTGTCTCACTTCTGTCAACGCACACCTTGCAAACTATGTGCACTCCTTGCACTCGGAAACTCCAAGACAGGAAGAAATTGAAACTTATGAAATACTTCACCAGTTATGCATTCAAAACATGAAATGCATAAAAACATGCAAACATATATAGACAATTCATGGCAGGAAAAACTGCTCTTCTATTAATTTAGAAATTCCTATACAAGGTGTTTACAAAGGCTAGACTGTAACAAGTCTCAGCTCTCTCTCAAGACCTCTCTTCTCTGGTCTCTCCTCCTAAATATCTACCCTGAGTCCTATTATTCTCTAACATCTTTTCTACAAAATGAGGGATCCCATGAGCTTATCCTCAACCACCGTCTCTGAGCTATCGTATCACAGAGCGGCTCCTACGGCTACATTACATAAATGGATACCCAGTCCTAACTATGTCCTGGGCTTGCTGTAGGCTACCATTTAAGGAAACCTCAACCATTTCCTGGACAGATGCGTGGTCGGCTCTTACAACCTTACAAAATCTATTGAAATTTCAAATTTCAAATTTGAGAGGGATGCACCTCTCCCTTTCTCCATTAAATGTGTGTTGGATGTGATGGCTGGCTAGCACGTTGCTGATGTGGAGTCATGCTCCTCCATCATACTCCTCAACTGGAAAAATCATGATCTCCTGATCATGAGCTCCTCTTCTCTAGTGTTGATCTCCACTTGGATCCCAAACATTCCCTTGGAGCAATCCATCTTCTCCTCTGCTTTGTTTTTTTTGTTGTTGTTACCCTGCTGATCTTGCAAGATCCCTTCTTCTTAGCTTATCGTTGATGATAGTCTCTGCTACTTAACTCAACATCAACTTTCTGATTTCTTCAATTACCTCATCCAACTGCTCCAGTGGCTGGCTCTTTGTATGCAGTCTTCTCTGCCACACTTCTCTCTTCTCAATGGGCAGATCTGCTCGATCTCCCCTACTATATTTATCTCCCTTTGTGGCACTAAGTGGCCACTCTGTTACAGACTCCATCTCTGCAGTCTCCTCAAAGAAATGTTGCTCAGCTTCTTCCTGTGGCAGTTCTGCTACTGTCATTTCTCCTACTGGCATACTTCCAACTTCTTCCATCTTGGCTTGTCAGATGTGAAAACTTTGCACCATCACCCTCTTCTCTAGGGCTTCCAATTTTTCATACAGATCAGCAAAATCCATGATGTCTTCTTCCTCTTCTGTTGCAGATTCCAGTGCTGTAGTCATTTCTGTTTCAGCTTCCTGGAAGAAAATTTTGAGCAACTCAGCTGAATTCTCTTCTTCTTCTCCTTGGGAAAACATTAGTTTATGTTCCACTTCTTCCTCTTCTTTGACATTCTCTGTTGACTATCCTCCTTCTGTTGCTACATCCATAACACATGCTCTTGCCTCAATTGGGCTATCTGGTAGGAATACCCGAATTCCCCCAATCATCAGAATGCTCTTTTGATCCTCCTTTTGGATCCAGTGATCCAATCTCATTTCCCACTTGGAAATCTAAACTTTCACCACTGCCCCCTTGGCAGTATGCAATACCTTCTACTGATCTCTTCCCATTGCCCACCTGGCAACTCGACAATTCACTTCTGCCCACTTGGTAGTTTATGAGATCCTCTTTTAATCTCATACCATTGTCCTCCTGATAGTATATGAGATCCTCCAATGATCTCATTCCATTTCCCACCTGGCAATTCAAAAATTCATCTCTACCCTCCTGGCAGTTCATGAGACCTGAAACTGATCTCTCTTCCTCATCACTAATATTTTCTCCAACTTCTGGCTCATAGATGCAAACCAACTCTGTGTCACTGAGGTTTTTAGTATACCTCAACCACTTCCTCAACTCTTGTTGTTGTTTCCTGGCCAACAACTTTTGAACAGGCCATTTGGCTTTCCTGTTCAGAGGCCATTCATACCTCTAGTGTACTTTTTCCTCCTACTGCATCTTCAATGTCAGCTGTTCCATTCTCTCCCTTATCTCAGTGAGTTCTTTGTCAATCTCTGCTTTACTCATCTACTTGTGGTCTCCTCTTCCACCATTTCCATCTTTCACCTGCCCTCCTGGAAAGTGTATGGATCACTCTACGTCTGAGAGAATCTCCATGTCCTCCTATAGCTCGCCTAGTTGTCTATCATTTGCTGCACACCTTGCAACGATCACCACAGAGCTTTAACAATCTGCTTCTTTCACCTATTGTATACAGATGAATCTCTGCTTCTAATTCCACTTGATGTTACCATAATTTCTCCCACCATCTCTCCTTTGTCTGTGAACAAAGTAACGATCTCCTCTTTCTCTTTTGTCTGAAATCTATAGACCAAAATTGGCTCTGATACCACTTGATGGTATCAGATTGTCTCCCTTCATAGTCCACCTATTGTCTGTGATATGCAAAAAAAAAATCTGTTGGCTCTAATACCACTTGATGGTGTGTATCAGAGTGTTTTCTTTATCTACTCTTCCTCCCTCTGCCTGCAGTATATAGACAAAAAGTGCCTCTGATACCACCTGATGTAGACCCCCTACCTCCGCAGGGTTCTGCGACCTTCTGGTCTCTAGATCGATATTCTTCTGAGCCAAAATGGCTCTTCGGGCTCCTACTGGAACCCTTTGAATGAATCCACATGTCCTTTATGAAACCTTCCCTACGCAAATTGACACCAGGTGCAAGATTCACCTCCTCCAAGCGACCATGGCCTTGCCTTAGTGCAAGTGCCTTTCACAACTTGTGATCTCGTGAGTCCGTGAGTCGAAGACCCTCGACTCCTCTCTTTCCAAACACCAATACCCAAGATGCGATACAGGTAGGCTCCCTCCTTGTTAGTGCCTTCCACACATAACCACTGGCTAGGGCTAAGCACTAGAACTACTCGCAACTCGTGACTTTGCGAGTTGGAGTGTTCAACCCTCATGCTCCTCCTTTGCGAATCCCCGATACATGAAAGGTGAACAAAGGGTCGACTCCTTCCAAAGTGACACGTGTCCACCACCTATCACATGCTTCTTCCTTTCTTTGGACGGTTGTTGTTATGCCACCTGTCAACCACGTGGTCCCCACCTAATGGATGTGGCATGTATTCGCACGAGCTCTTGGCTCTTGGAATTTTTCTATTTCATGAGTAGGAGCACCAAACTCTTGTGCTCTCCCCTTGCAAATCTCCAAATTCTGAAATTTTTCCTTTTACAAGATCGACGGTTGTGAGCCTACCTCGATCCAATGGCTTAGATATTTTCGGTATTTTGCCAATCCGGGAATCCATGACACTTGACCCAGATAACTGGTAGCTTCCATATCTCTGCCACCTGTCCTCCAAAATGGATGTTCCTGATGCTTTCGGTACTTGAGGAGTCCTCTTCCTTCTGTTGTTATGAGGTTTAAACCTCACGCACATTTTCTGGATCTGACGGCTCACGGAAAATCGACACTTCTCCCTCGAAGTTTCTGTCGTCCATTCTACCTTTCTGTGTGGCTTCCCAGGGATTAAACCCCTCGCACCTTCTTCTAGTTCCAATGGCTATCAGTCCTTGGTGCTAGATCTGACGACACATATCCTTTTTCCTGTACACCTCTTAGGGACTAAACCCCATGCACATATCCTTGATCCAACGACTCTCCGTCCACTGCGCTCTAGATCCGATGGCTGGCGCGATTTCACGATCTCGGCGATTGCAAGTATGGGGTGAAGCCTCCTCTGCTCCTCCAATCTCTGATTCTTGAATGTGTGTATATCCAAGGGTTTAAACCCTGTGTGCCTTTGCCTCATCAAACGGTTGTCGGGTATTGGTGCTAGATCTGACGGTTCATATCTGTCCTCCTTGCGCTCTCTCCTCCTGCTGCCTAGACGTAGATTCAATGGTCTGGATCTTTCTTCCTAGTGTTGATCCAACGATAGTTGTGCTCTTCCTCCTGAGATTTCTTGGATTTTTGACCTAGAAGATTTTCTAAGTCTCGAAGGTATCGACCTTCGACTCTTCCTCTTGTGAGCCCGATTCCTTTGGGTCTCGTCTGCGTTATAGAAATGTTGTCCCTTCTGAGCATTTTCCTCTCAGAGATTTACTCCTATGGACACTTTGCATTTGAGGATCTCGAATAACTCATATTCGAGAAGTTTTATTGAAAATAAAACTCTTTACGCCCACCTGGCATTCTCCTGCTCAATGCACACCTTGCAGAGCCTATAGAGTATTCAACAACCCTGTGAGTGTCTTCTCTTCGACACTTCTCTTTTCTCAGAACCCGAAATAGAGTTCCCTAGTGCACTCTATGCACTCACTCGATGCCCTCTTGGCAGAGCTCTATAGAACCTTCAATAGTTTTGTCTTCCCCGAACTCGAGATAGGGTTGCTTCCTATGCACTCCTTGCACATCTACTGATGAAGGTTCAACTCTATCCCTCTTGAGATTTCCTGAGGTTGTCTCACCTCTGTCAACGCACACCTTGTGAACTATGTGTACTCCTTGCACTCGAAAACTCCAAGATGGGAAGAAATTGAAACTTATGAAATACTTCACCAGTTATGCATTCAAAACATGAAATACATAAAAACATGCAAACACATACAGACAATTCATGGCAGGAAAAACTACTCTTCTATTAATTTAGAAATGCCTATACAAGGTGTTTACAAAGGCTGGACTGTAACAAGTCTCATATCTGTCTCGAGACCTCTCTACTCTGGTCTCTCCTCCTAACTCTCTACCCCGAGTCCTATTATTATTTAACTTCTTTTCTACAAAATAAGGGCTCACATGATCTTATCCTCAACCACTGTCTCTGAGCTATCACTATCACAGAGCGGCTCCTACGACTACATTACATAAATGGATGCCCAGTCCTGACTATGTCCTGCGCTTGCTTCAGGCTACCATTTAAGGCAACCTCAACCACTTCCTGGATAGATGTGTGGTCGACTCTTACAGACTTACAAAATTTATTGAAATTTTGAATTTTAAAATTGAGAGGGCTGTGCCTCTCCCTTTCTCCATTAAATGCGTCTTGGATGTGTTGGCTGGATGGCATGCTACTGACATGGAGTGATGCTCCTACATCAAAGGCCCATTTATTTGTATCTTGGGATCCCTTCCACAAGAAATTTCTATGAAGGCCCCTAACTACTCTATGAATTATTTTTTGTGCATCAAAGGATGAGAAAAGATACAGGGGAGTAGCTTGAAGAAGAGATTTTTGAAGGACCAACCTATCTGCAATCTTGAGGGGGAGAAAATTACAACTTCATAGATTATTTCTTAGTCTTTTGAGGAAATATTTCCAAGAGCTATTCTGAACCCCCAATGTCAACAACGAAACCCCAAGATATTTGTCTAGAATGGAATTACTAAAAAAGACCAGTATGCAAGAAACATGAAATTGAAAAGAAATGGGGTTGTTAAAGAAGAAGATACAATACTTTATTTGGTAAATAGTGGTGTAAGAGGCTTCCATGAAACCATCTAGAACTTTTCTGAAGGATTGATCTTCCCAAGTAGAGGGGATTACCATGAGAATAATGTCATCAACAAACTGGTTGTGGGTAAGGGGATCAAGATATTTATGGAGGGATAGGCCTTGGAGCTTATGATCGACAGTAGGAGTAGTGATACTTTTCCCCAATCCTTATGCCGTGAGGATGAAGGTAAAAGGATAGAGAGAATCTCCCTGACGAATTCCATGAGAGGTCCGAAAATGGGGGGAAAGGGTGTGATTTATCAAGAGAGATAAAAAGGAAGAGAAGATGAGATCCATGATACATTGAAGCCAATCATGATGAAAACCAAAGGCCTCTAATATTTCGTAGATGTATTTTTGTCTAATATTATCAAAATCCTTTGACATGTCTATCTTCATAAGCATGCTTGAGGTTTTGGTAGTTTTTAAGGAATAAGTAGCTTCATGACCTAAGATAATGTTTTCCATAATTTAGATACCTTCCACATAACCTAATTGTTCTGGTGTGATAAGGGAGAGAACGAGAGGCTTGAAACACATGGAAATAACTTTGGAGATTATTTTGTACATGACATTGCAGAGGGATATAGAGAGGAATTTGTTAGGGTTGATTTCTTTCTCGTATTTTGGGATCAAGGTTAAAAAGGTGTTATTCACTACTATAATAACCCCCAAAATTCTCTAAACAAGATCGCAAACATCATTTTTAATGATCGAACAACAATAGTGAAATAAGTCACAGGAGGATCCATCTGGACAGGTTGCTTTACCAGCAGCCAGACCAAAATTAGTTTCCTCTACTTCCTATATGGAGATGGCTTGCATGAGACTAGAATTATGATCCTTGGAGATCAGGTGGGGGATATGTTTGGTTGTGAATTGAATAGCCTCTGAGTGGTCTAGTTGAGGTTCTTAGAGACGGTCCTGAAAAAGAAAGAGGTTAACTCTGGCTCAATATTGTAATGAGAAGTAAGTTTGTTACCTTGACAAAAAATGACATAGGTGATGCAATTGGAGTGACGATGCTTGATCATGTAAAGGTGGAAAAACTTTAATTTTTTTTACCGTCCTTCAACCATTGGACTCATGATTTTTTCCGTCATAGAATTTCCTCTTGTCTTTTCCATTCCAGGATCTAATCAGCCAATGATTTTTCTTGTTGTGCTAGTTCAGGTAATTTTCCATTGGATATTATATGTTGTTGGATTGATTCCATTTGGGATTCAAGGAGTCATTGCACCTGAAAAATATTCCCAAATACTGTCTTGTTCCATATTTTGATGTGAGTCTTAAGTCTCATGAGACGTTGTTGGAAGAAATACATGAGAGAACCATTGGTTTTTTGGGTCTTCTTCCACCAAGATTAGACATTTTGAACTAAATACGAATGGAAGAAACAAAATTTCTCAAACTGGAAGGGATTATTGTGGTGTTCGTTGAAAATTTCCAAACAAAGGAAAATTGGCAAATGGTTTGATCCTAGAATAGGGAGGATGGTGTATTCCATGTGCATGCCTAATAGCATGAGGGATTATGATATCAAAAATATATCTAATTTGAAAGATACTTGATGAGAACCCCCATGACAATATTTCCAGGTATATATTCCATTGTTTGTTTCCATATCGATTAGTTATTGGTCCTAGATAAACTCCTTGAAGGCTATATTATCCAGATGTAGGTGTCAGAGGCCTCATTTCTTTTATTCTAAAGATGTGATGATATTATACTCACCCCATTTTATCCAGAAATGTAGATGAGTTAGTTCTGCAATGTGTTGGATTTGTTGCAAGAAGCATAGTTTTTCTCCAAGTTATTTTTATCCATAGACATCAGTGATGAACCCCATGGTGTCTTCTCCCAAAGGTTGAAACTTTTTTCTAAACATATTTTTAGTGGAAGAAAATTTCCTAGAAATGATCTTATTTGGGCTCCATAGGAGTTCCAAACCCCTTGATGTTCCTGCAAAATCAATGGCCATAGAACATCCGGTTTTCCAAATTTTGGAAGGATTTCCGCAAGCGTTTCCACCAAATATTTCATTTCTTGGAGGAGCATTATGTCTGGATATTTTGATAGTAACTTGTTTATTAGCAGTCAGTGCTTTCTCTTAATATTCATTTTTCTAATATTCGAAGAGACTACTTTCATTGGAAACTTTGGTAGGGTTGGAACGAATCCATGATTAGAGCATTATGTCCTGATTTAACCAAGATGTCCCAAATTTCCTGCAAAAGTTGAAGTTTGGATTTTCAAGCACTTATTGTATCCTCCTTGGGTACATTTTTTTCCCTTATCGTATTGGATTGTATTCCAAGATTGGGGTTTCTGGCGGGGTCTCCGAAGGATCCTGAGGACTCCCTTGTTCACTTATGTAGGGTCTTTTCAACAAGTTGAATGTGATCCTGGGGAATCGATTTCATTTATTGTCTTCTTACAATGTCAACGATTTTTTTCAAGTCAATGACATCGAGCTCCATTTCCTATGTATATATGTCCAATCCATCCTCCCATGCATGTATCATAGGAGAATCTTATAGAAGAGGCATATCATAGGGGGTGGTAGAGGCCTTATTTTTTTTTGTATCTTCCGTCTGAGAAGGGGGTTCTTCATATTTTATATTTTTTGGATTGTTGGTGAAAGGTATTTCTTCCAGAATAGTAGGCATATCCTAGTGGAGAGAGTAGAGGGAATTGGAGTCATTCTCATTACCATTTTTTTTTTATATTCTAGGAGGTGCTTGAGGGATCAAATTTATGTTTGAGTGGCAGTGAGAGGAAACGTTGATGAATCCTTCCTCATCATTTTTCGGTTCCAACTTGGAGGGTTTGGGAGAATTTAACATAGGACATTACTGATATAGGTGTCCATGCTCATGATGACGATGAAACTGGAATGATATGATTTCATAGTCTAAGGTTTGGAGGAAAGTAATGTTTTGGGAAGTCAAGCAAATTGATTCCAGAATTGGGACTGAGAAATTCATGTAAATGAAAATAACAACATAGGATATGTAGCATCCATATTTGGTGGCATATGAATATTTAACATAGGTACTGAGGGTATTACCAATACCCACAAGAATATCTTCCTCCCATCATTTCTGCAGTAAAGAATAGAGATGAACCTAGATAGGGGTGAAGGAGAAATATTCTTTGTCTGGGTTGAAGTTGTCCTTCCAATATCAGAGATGTAACTCTACAAAAATAAATAAATGGGGACCATTCTCAAATATTCACTCCCATTCCTTGGGTTTTTAAAACATAATAGTAAAAAAACATTTGGAACCAAGTTTAAGATCAATATGACAAGTGGATTTCCACTAAGAGTTGTTCCATGCAACCAGATCTCTCTTATTTGGCCAAAGGCATAAGAACTTATCAATTAATGAGTGATACTTCATGTGTTGAATTTACCCACTCAATTTGTTTTAACATAACTTATAATTTGGCGTTTCTACTTCGTTCGGTATGCACATACTTGATTTCCACTTGGCACTTCCTTTGAGATTGATATGGGTGTCTACCATAGGTTCTTCCCAGGAGGGGATTGCAGCGTTGGATATGTCAATGTTCGATGAGCATGGATTGATAAAATTAGCCTCAGAAGGAATAGGTCTAGTACTGTTGTTGTGTGGAGAAAGTGGTGGAGTGGGGTAAGAACCCCCCTATGGCACCATGAGAGAGAATAATTATGAAACCATTACAGAGGATGACAAAATCCTAACATAGCAGTTTACAAATGACATTTTATCACATATTGATTAATAAATATACTCAAATTTTTTTATATATATGTATAATATGCGGTGAATATATCTCTCTCGTGAATATTATCTCTACAGTAAATACATAATGTGTTTAATATTATCTCTACGGTGAATTGATCCAAGGAATATATCTTTGTAGTAAATATTGTCTTTGCGGTGAATACAGATGTTAGTGGATATTATCTATATGGTGCATACATAAATGGTGAATATATATCTCTGTGCATGAATTGACATATCTATGATGAATTGATGTGGTGAATACACTCTAGACATATATGGTGAATTTGATTTAGGGTAACTAAATCATGTTTGTGCCTATTCAAACCCTACCATGAATCAAGTGCACAAGTTTTTTTTTTTTTTTTTTCAAAATGAGTAATACATTGTTGATAACTAAATACAATAGAGAAATACCTAACAAATTAACCCTAGATACTATGCATGGATATATAAAATAAATAGAAAATGTAGATAAGAGAGGGAAGATAAAATTCAAAGTGAGTTAGTAGAAATGCTTCAAAGTGAGTTATTAACAATGATTGATAATAAATTTAGATCCTTAGAAGATAATATTCAAAGCAAAATAGAAAATAAAATATGAGGGTTTAATAGTTAGGTACATAAAATGGAGGCTAGATTGCAAGAAATAGAAAAAAACAACCAAGAAAAAAAATCAAGGAAGAAGAGGTCGAAGAAAATAACAATCATAGGGCCAAGATTAAAGAGCTAGAGGAAAATATAATTAACAATTTGTCCCTAAATAGTGTGGAACAAAAATTGGATATAAAACCTATCAAAGAGGAAATGAATAAGCTCATAGAGTTAGACCATGAGCATAACAAAAGATCCTTGAACCTCATAATTTTTGGTATAAAACAATAGAAAGATGAGGACACATTAGTTATATTCAAGGATAAATTAAAAAATAAATCACAAATTGAAACAATTGGCCTTATAAAAGAAAAAAGGTTTGGAAAAATAATTGAACATAAATATGCGTTAATTTAGGTTATGGTAAGCTCTAACACCCATAAATATGACATACTTAGTAAACTCTAAGCTTAAAAGGGTCTGGGATATTTATAAATGAAGTCCTTGTTCCAGAAGATCAAGATAAACTAAGAAAAGAGGTTCAAAGGGTATAGGAAGCTAGAAAGGAAAGAAAATCGGAAATGATTAGGAACCAAAAAGCAATTATTAGGGATAGAGACCAAAACGATAACAATAAATAGCAATTTGAGACACTTTGGATCCTTTCTTTAAATCCTAACCTTCTAAGTTATAAAACAATTAGTGATCTTAGAATGATTCTCTTAATCCTTTTCAAGCATAAAAATAATATTTTAAAGAAATACAAGTAATATCTTACTTTTATTAAGGTCGAATAGATCAATTTTGGTCTTAGTGCACTTTAACCATCATCATCATCATCAATACATGTCAATTATTGTTTTTTTTGTTTTTTTTTCCAGAGAAAAAAAACAATTATATTAAAAAAGGAGCGAATATAAATGTTACAGTCCATATAAATTGGTTATTAATTATTAAATATATAAAATGGATTTGTTTTTAATTATGTTAAAAATAAAAAATATAAATCTAATCTAATAAGCCTGGCGAGTTAGCTCGAATGGATGAGTGTTTTGGTTATAATGCAAGAGGTCTTGAGGTCGAGTCCCTAACCAACCATATTGTTGATATTGTTGGGCCTCACTCGATGTTAACACCAGGTTAGGCCCCATAATAAACGACGATGGTTTATCCCATTTACCATCCATGGATCATCAGGAAGTACTTGAAGGGTTTTCTGTAAGGGTTTCCTTGGAGAAAAAATCCAAACTAATACCATGTTGGGATATTTTCATCACATTTCGATGTCGAGTTATGTTTGTCACATTGTGATGCTAGATTATGGTAATAACCATTGCAATGTTGGGTTCTGTTATTCTCATTGCAACATTGGGATGTATTCATCACATTGTGACATCAAGTTTTTTATGTCAGATTACGACATTAGGTGTTGTATGTCACATTACAACATAGGTTTTTGTATATCACATTGCGACATAAGGATTTTATGTTAGATTGCGACATTGGGCTATGTTCTTCACATTGAGATGTAAGGCTATGTTTGTCACAATGTGACGTTGGGTTTTATACATCACATTGTGACATAGGTTTTTCTATGTCACAATGCAACACAATGTTTTGTACTTCACATTTTGAGGTTGAGTTATTTTAATTTAGATTGATCCAGGTGGACATTGATGGTCACCCAACTATTCCATTGGCTCACAACACAGTGTTCCATATTAGTAGTTTTCTATGGTTTTTTTGGGGTCCTAAAATTTTGGGGTCGTTTTGACACCCTAAATGACATTTTTTGGGCATAACAATGCCTACATTGTGGCCAAACACCTTTCTAGGCTGAATGAAATATCTACTCCTTGGATAGACATTTATAATGGGGTATCGAGCACCCAAAACGAAGATCTTATGCAAAATTAATGCCCCGAGGAAGCTGGCGTATCAACTAACCACATAAGGGCCCACAAACTGTTTCGAATTTCATCTTTTGAGGTTAGGGTTTTGGATGTTTATGATTTTATCATTGATTATTTATGTTAAAAATGTCTTTTAATCCTCATTGTAATCATTTTTTTGTGATTACGCATAGCCATCACATCCCTTTCAGAGATAATCTACCACTATTCTAGCAAGCTTATTTTTATCAGCATTTTTATTGTTCCTTTACATTTTGGTCATAATAGAAATTGATTATTATTGTGTCTCTGTGTGTCTGTCATATTTATTTTTTTCATTTTCTTCCCTCATAAATACATATTAGTGGTATTAGAGTAGTCTTCTCTTTATTTTTTTCTCTTTGCATGTTCCCAAAGAGGTCAAGGTATAAGGATTTGGGACTCAAACTACTTGAGCCTCTTGAATACCATCATCACTAACCTTGATGGTCTGCCATGCAGAAACAAAAGAGTGATGAGGGAGCATGATATCTTATTCAGTTGTTTCTCGAGGAATCCCTCATGCGACAAAGAGACAATATGATCAGATTTTTTCCCCAAATACTTCGATGAATGTTGACAATAGTAGATGCATATTCACTAATTCTCCACCATGGAGGAGTTTCCCCTTTCAAGGTGCATGTTAATTTTGATATTCCTATGTTTGAAGGTCAGATAGATGCGAATGCTTTGGAAGCGTGGTTAAATGTACTAGAAGGTTATTTCTTTGTCAACAATTTCTTCAATAGGTAAATTATCTCCTTTGTGCTAGTTAAGGTTGTCCTCCATGTCAAAAATTGGTGGGAGACTTACTATGAGAAAAATTTCATAGAGGAGCCTGGAATGTTTGAGCCCGAAACCACTTGATATTCTTTTATGGATGTTTTTAATTAAAAATATTACACTATTTGAATATATTATGACCAACAAACGATATGGACCACACTACATCAGGAGAGGGACCAAAAAGTGTTAGAGTTGACAAATCCCTTCCATACCTTGCGCAACAAGGTAGGTATCAGATACTCCGAGTGACATTTGGTTCTAAAATATTGTGGAGGTATAAACCAATACATATAAAAAAAAAAAGATTTTTTGGACATCTCATTACTTGGATCCAGATCAATATGTTTTTAAAATCGAGCAGAAATTCAAGCAATGGAATAAGTTGGAGTTCTAGGCTGCAAATCCAGAACAAAAAAAATATGTTAATGGCATCCCTAACTCATAGAAAAACCAACCTCAAGCCAAAACTCCCAAGACATAGAAAAATAAGGGTAACAGAAAGATGAAGAAGGACATTGAAAAGTGGTGTATGTACCACAAAATTCTGTGGCACAACACAAATGAAATTCCCTTGAAAAAATTATTGGTGGTCGAGATCAAGGAAAATGTGTCAAACCCCAACTCAGACTTGAATTCAGAACAAAATAAAAGGAAACAAAACATTGATGTAGAACCCAATTTTATCGTCATGGCCATGAAAATACAACTAGACGAACTAGATGGTCTTGAGGAGTGACAAAACCTATTCCATTCACATATGTGGGTGAAGGGGACCTCATTTCATTTCATTGTTGATAGAGGAATCCAAAAGAACCTAATATTAGGAGACTTCATCAAGTAGTTGAAGTTTCTAACAACACCACACCTGTGACCATACAACATCAGGTGGCTTCACCATGGATGACATCTCTGCATCAACCAATAGTGTATCCTAACCTATGGAATCAATCCCTTCAAGGAGGAGGTACTGTGTGATATTTCCCCACTAAAATTTTATAATGTTATTTTAGGAAAACCATATTTTTTGAAACATCGCGATATTTATGAGTCTCAACCCCATAATGTCATTGTTACTTTGGGTGGTCACCTCTACAAGGTACCAGAGGTAGTTCTAAATAGCATTGTTTCATTGATTTCAGTAAAACAGTGTCACAAAGTAATCTCTCATACCACAAAGTTTATTCTCTTAACAATTTAGTCAGGAGGTGAATAGAAGGTCACTACAATCACCAAAACCTCAGCCCAATACTTTTTTATCCAACAAAAGTAGGTTGAAAATATTGTAGAATAGAAGAAATATCATTTGTCTTCACCTACAAGGGTGCCTTTGCACTACCAAGTCGATAAAAGATACAACGGATTCCTTCATATATCTATTGGAAACAACCCTTTTCATATCTTCTTGGGGTTCTATCCATTAGCTCCCATTTATATAACTCTTTATGTGGAATCTTTACTAGAAGAATCCTCCCACACTTAGACCAAGGCATCTCGTGTAAGCATATGTGTTGATCAAATCCAACACTTCCAACAACAGGTTCATGAAATCCTTTCACAAGATAATGCCAAGTACAAGAAGTAAAATGTCTTTAGTAAGGAAGGAAACTCACCAAGGTTCAAACTCAACAAAAGATTCCCCATCTCCCACGAGAACTTGCCGCAATCGAGACCATTTCTTCTTGATGGGGGAATATTGATCTAGGTGGAATAGTGACATTGCAATATTAACACAGTGCCAAAATGAAGTTTTGGCATAATTTTTTGAAAAAAATTATAATAATCTAAGCAATTTTTTATTAGTTTAATTTTCATAATTTTTATATTTAAAAACTAAATATTTTATCATTATTTTTTAAATTATAATTAATATATAAATAAATAATTTATTTATATTAAAATTTATAATAAAAAGTTTATTTGTATTTATCTAATCTAAAATATTAAAATAATAAATTTATTTCTATTACACTACAATCGAATTATTAAATTCAAATTTTTATTACATAAAATTGAATTTATTAAAAATAAAAACTTTGAAAACACACACACATATATATATATATATATATATAAATATATAAATAAAAGTTAAAATAATTTGATTTTAAAACTATCTTTATTAAAAAATATACCAATTTGTTTCTCATTTGTTTTGAATTGAACTAAAAATAAACTTTATTGATAAATTAGAAAAATATGTATTTTTTTAATTGAAAAATGTATTTTATAATGATAAGTAATTTTTTTTATTACATACAAGTTAATAAAATTAAATTATTTATAAATTAAAAAACAAAAAAAAATGGTTATTATTCGAAGCTTTCTCTTTCTACAAAATAAGAAAAAAATTACATTAGCTTACTAGCTTTAGTAAATTTAAGAGAA
>JASDQU010587226.1:6572-39506 GCA_032191745.1 Picea mariana | reverse complement strand
TACATACAAGTTAATAAAATTAAATTATTTATAAATTAAAAAACAAAAAAAAATGGTTATTATTCGAAGCTTTCTCTTTCTACAAAATAAGAAAAAAATTACATTAGCTTACTAGCTTTAGTAAATTTAAGAGAACAAGATTTAAAATACTTTAAAAAGATTATTTATAATTCACACAAGATAAAAGATTAAAATTATTTTTCTTTGGATGTCAACAACTTATATTAAAAAATTTAATCTATTCTCAAATTATTTATCTAATAACATTTATATTTATATTTATAATGTGAACAATTTACATTAAAAAAATTTAATCTTACTCTTAAATTACTTATTTAATAGTATTTTTATTTACATTTATAAGTTAGAAGAATGCTTGGAAAAATAAGGTTGTGTCAGCTCTACTCTCACTGGTATAGTCATCAATTTTCTTCTTTATGCCGACGATATCGGTCTTATGGCAGGGAGTCCCCATGATCCTGAAAACCAACTAAGAATCCTCAAGTAGTTTTTCTCCAATATGAGTATGACTGTTAATACTGATAAGACTAAGCTCATGATTATTAAATCCAATAAGATCCCTTATGATACCTTTGTATATGACAGCAACAACTTGGAGGAAGTGAATTCATACAAATATATTGGAATTGATATTCACTACAAGCTCAATTGGAATTATAGCATTGAGAAAAGGATTATTGGGGGATGGAAAGCTTATTATGGGCTTGAAAACAATTATAAATAGCTGATCTTTGGAGTTGGGATAAGAAGAAAATCCTCTTTGAGACTCTTGTTGCACCTGTTATTCTTTATGGATGTGAAGTCTGCAGCCGTAGTATCTCTCGTGAATCCTGGAGAAAGATAGAGTAAATAAAAAATAATTTTATAACCTATAATCTCAAAATTAAAGGAAATACGCCCTATCCCATCCTCCTCATAGAAATAAGCCTCTCCCCCATTGAAAGCATGGCTATGACTAGATACCTAATGTATAAGAACAAGTTAAACAACATGGAAGACAAGAGGTTACCTAAAATTGTTTCAAAATCAAGTCATAACCACCATCGACTCAAGCGAGGATGCCATAAATACGCCCGGTCTTGGATAAACTATTGGGGAATCATGGAAGAAACCATTTTGCAGAATAAAGATACTATTAAAGAAAACATCAAATCAAAATTTATGGAAAAAATGTGGTGTGATTAAAAATTAGAGGAAAAAAGAAAATTAAGGTATTATAAAGATGTAATCAACCCTAATCTAGAACATCAAAATTATCTATCTGTTTTTCCAAGTGTAAAGAAAAAAATAAGCATTGCTAAGATAAGAACAAATTCTCACGAGCTCCATAGTTAAACTGGGCGTTGGTCAATTCCTAAAACGCCATGGGATGAAAGAGTGTGTCACCTTTGTGACACTAAGAAGGTTGAAGACAAAAAATACTTTCTCTTAAATTATCCAACCTATACCCATATTAGATCTCATTTTCAAAATATCGATCACACTACCAACCTTCCTAACCTCTTAACTCAACAAAAGTACGGTGATCTTGGAAAGCTTCTCTTAATGCTTTTCAAGCACAAAAACAAAATTCTAAAGAATCACAAGTAATCACTTACCCTCTTAAGATCTGATAGACCAATTAGGTCTCAGTGGACGTTAATCATCATCATCATCATCATAATGAATTATTTATCTCATAGTACTTTTATTTACATTTATAATAAATTGATTTAAAAAGGCTAAAACAAGTTGAATAACCTTCTTTAAGTTGTTAAAATTTAGAATAAATTTCATAAATAAAACACTTAATTTTTCTTTATTAAAATATATAAATCAAAATTAATCTCAGTAAATATTATCATTACTACTAAATTACTTATTATAATAATATTATTAAATAATATATCTAACCCCTTTTTCAATGTAATTATTAAATTTATTAAATTTTTATATTTTATAATTAAAAGTATTTATTTCAATTTAATTATTAAATATTTATATTTAATAATTAAAAGTGTTTTATAATTAAAGGTTACTTTTTCAAATGAAATTTCGTTCTCAGTTGTCCATAGAAGTTTCGTGTATATATTTACTATTGAAAATATTGTAGATATATATTTATTTTTATAAATTTAAGGTATTGAGTGATATTATATAAGTTGTAAATATGTGATAATGATTAAATATATGAATGTGTAGAAAAGAAAATATTAAAAATATAGCTATATTTAATTTAAGAAAAAAAAATTATGATAATTTTTTTTTAAAGATAAATGAAAATTTTAAAATATTATAATAAGGTGATTAATGTTGTAATTGGAAATGCGGAAAACACAATCAGACAAAATATAAAAGATATAGTGGTTCACTTAAAAGTTGGGCTATGTCCACCAAGTAGAGGCATCAGTTGTCTTATTATTCAGATCAAGGAGATTACGGTAGTTCACTCACCCTCCTCTCTCCCTCATGCATGCCTCTACGGGTTTACATAAATACATTTACATAGGAAATTGAAAATGAATGGGCTATTATCCTTGGTCTCATTTAGTTAAAACAAATTCATAATAATAGTATCTAAAATCCTAATCTTGGGAGTTTGTCGTCACTGTTTAACAATCTCCACCTTGACAACAATTAACCTGATACCTTGCTCCTTCTTTTGTTCATCACCTTTTCTGCAAGCCAAGAGAATCCAAGCACCAACGTAGCTTCTCTAACAGTACTGGTTTTGTGAACATGTCTGCACAGTTCTCTTTTGTATGAAATTTCTCAAGAGAGACCCCACGTTCATCGATGACCTGTCTTACAAAATGGTATTTGATAGGTATATGTTTTGTTTTACTATGGTAGGATGTATTCTTAGCCATGTGAATAACACTTTGACTATCACAAAGTAACTTTACTTTGTCCTGCATCCTTCTGAAATCACCAAACAAACCTTTCAACCAAACTGTCTTTTTGAAAGCATGTGAAGCATCTACATATTCTTCTTCTGTAGTGGATAAAGCAACAATGTTCTGTAACTTTGACATCCAACTAATCACTCCACCTACAAGAGTAAAGACATACCCTGAAGTCGACCTTCTCTTGTCCAAATCACCTGCAAAATCAGAATCAACATATCCATAGACTGATTAACAGCTAATGCTATAGGTGATAAAATAATCACTTGTGCCCCTCATATACCGAAGCACCCATTTCACTGCTACCCAATGCTCTTTACCTGGATTTTCCATATACCTGCTGACAACCCCAATTGCATGTGAAATGTCTGGCCTTGTACTAACCATCGTATACATTAGACTTACTACTGCATTAGCATATGGTATTCGAGACATATATTCCTTTTCTTATTTTGTACTAGGACACAAACTTGAAGAAATCTTAAAATGGGAAGCCAAAGGGATTGATACTAGTTTCACATCATTCATACCAAACCTCAAAAGTATCTTTTCAACATACTTCTATTGTGACAACCAAAGCTTACCATTCCTCTTGTCTCTAAATATCTCCATGCCCAAAATCTGCCTTGTTTCTCCTACATCTTTCAAATTGAACGCCCTAGCCATCTAATCCTTTAACCTGTTGATCTCAGTTATGATTTTGCTTGGTAAAATCACATCATCAACATACAATACTAAGATAATGAATATCTCATTATTCAATTTTTTAAAGTATACATAATGATCATACTCACTCCTTGTATAATAATGGCTCACCATGAAAGAGTCAAATTTCTTGTACCATTATCTGGGTGACTGCCTCATACCATACAATGATTTCTTGAGCCTGCAAACAAATTTCTTGCTGCGATTCGGAATGAACCCTTAAGGTTGATCCATGTAAATTTCCTCATCCAAATCTCCATGTAAGAAAGAATTTTTAACATCTAGTTTCTCCAACTCCAAATCAAGCAATGCAACTAATGCTAACAAAATTTGAATTGAAATAGTCTTTACAACTGGTGAAAAAATCTCACGAAAGTCATTACCTTCTTTCTGAAAATATCCTTTCGCAACCAACCTTGCTTTGTACCTTTCCACCTTATCATCAACACCCTTCTTCAGCTTGTAGACCCACTTGCAACCTACCATTTTTATGTTTCTTGGAAGTTCTACCAGGTCCCATGTGGCATTCCTCTCTAATGCCTTCATTTCATCCTTCATTTCTTCTTTCCATTTATCATTGTTAGAACCCTTCACAACTTCTTGATAGCACATAGGTTCATCATCATTAGTACTTAAAGAAACTGATGAAACAAAATCATCATACCTTCTTGGAGGAACTCTGACCCGTGTAGACCTCCTTAGGGAAGTTTGTGGTTCATCCACAATCTGTTGAATGTCATCATCATCCATGTTTTCCTCTGCAGGAACTTCTTCATGAACATATTCAGAAACTTCTTCATGTTCACTTTCATCTGTATTTGAACTGGTTTCAAATTGAATCTATTGATACTTAGGTACTTCTTCATGTTTCATTTGAACATCTACATCTGATTTGATGAGAGATGGTTCATCAAATATTACATTCTCTGTTATTGGTGATCTTGTGGGTGGTAGGATCCCACAACATGTACCCCTTAATACTATCACCATATCCAAAAAATATAAGCCTTTTTTTATTTTGGATCTAATTTAGCACGTTGATATTTCAGAATTAGAGCATAGACTTCACAACCAAAAACTTTAAGATTAGAATAATTACAAGGATGACCTGTCCATACCTCTTCTGGAAGTTTTCACTCTATTGTTGTTGATGGTGATCAATTCACCAGATAACAAGTTGTAGTCACTGCTTCTACCCACAATTCCTGCTGCAAATTGGTGTTACTATGCATACTCCTTTCTCTTTCCATAAGAGTCATGTTCATGCATTCATCAACTCCATTTTGCTGACGAGTATAAGCAGTGGTTTTATGCCTAGCAATCCCAAACTCTTTGCAATAGTTCTCAAATTTCATTGACGTAAATTCACCACCATTATCATTTCTTAAACATTTAATAGATCTACCAGTTCTCTTTTCCACCAAATCTCTAAACTTCTTGAAAAATGTAAATATATCAGCCTTACTTTTCAACATATAGACCCAAACCTTTCTAGAGAAATCATCTATACAAGTTACAAAATATGATGATCCTCCATATGAAATAGTAGGGAATGGTCCCCAAACATCAGAATGGATATAATAAAGAATTACTTCATTGATGCGTCTTCCATTTTTAAATCTCTACCTATTATGTTTTCCATAAATACATTGCTTACATAAATCTAATTTTAAATACTTTAGACTAGGAAGTAACTTGCGATCAGATAATACCTTCAATCCTTGTTCACTCATATGGCCCAACCGTTGATGCCACATTCAAACATATCCTTATGTCGCATGATATGACTCAGTTCTTCCTTCTAACAGGAACAGGTTACCAACCTTCTTCACTTTCATAACTAGTAGGATTCCTTTGTAGAATTTCATAACTCCACCTTGAACAATACTCTTATATCCTCCAGTGTCTAAGACTCCCAAAGAAATTAGATTCTTCCTAAGCTCATGTACATGTCTCACATTAGTTAATATTTTAACAGTTCCATTAAACATCTTAATTCGAATGCTACCAATTACCACAAATTTACACGAGATATCATTTCCCATGTAAACTATTCCATCATCTATAGACTTGTAAGTAATAAACCAGTTTCTATGAAGACACATGTGATTTGAAGCACCAGAATATAATAACCACTGTTGATCATGACGTGAACCAATAATAATTGATAAAACTTCATCAGTCATACCTTAACCTGTTGTTGAACCTGTTTTAGTTGCATTTTCTTCCTTCGTCTATTTTGGAGAGTCTTCTTTGGAGGCTTGTTGTCGCTTCCAACATCCCTTCTTCAGGTGTCCGGATTTTCCACAAAACCATCACTTAATCTTGTTCTTTTTTCCCTTCCACTTTGACCGAGAGAAATCTCTCTGACTGTGTCCTCTTTCTTTAGGTCTGCCTCTGACCATCATCGCCTCAGATGTAGAGGTTTCTAGATTTCATTTCTTCCTTGTTTCCTCGGACAGTAAAGCTCCAACAATAGCATCAAACTCAATACTTATTGTTGAATTGAAACTAATAGAGGTAACAAAGTGATCCCATGACACGGGAAAATAACACAATAATGTAATTGCCTTATCTTCAGATTCGAATTTCACTCCCATGCTAGTCAACTGAAGTAAGAGAGTATTAAAAGTATTTAAATGATCAACTATCTTCGTACCTTCCTTCATGCGCAAACTATACAATTTTCTTTTCAGGAATATCATATTCGTCAAGGATTTCATTCTGTACATGCTTTCTAGCTTCGTCCATAAACCAACTGTTGTCTTCTCTGAGACAATATTGAACAAAACATCGTCGGTCAAACAAAGACATATGGCACTTAGTGCTCTCACATTCATCTCATCCCAATCATCATCTGTTATAGTTGTGGGTTTCTTTGCTTTTCCCAAAATCACCTTCACCACACCTTGTTGCATGAGAGGATCGTGCATCTTAACCTTCTAGATCTCGAAATTGTTCTTTCTATTGAACTTCTCAAATTCTAACTTAGCACTCTATGTCTTTTCCATTAGAGGAAACATTCCAAAAAACACCACTGCTTATAATAACCAATGTAACACCCCTTTCAGTCACTACTATGTAGGTGTTACGAAGCGGAATAACAACATTCTTATTCATAAATAATTACATGCATTTTAAATAAATTAAATACATTCCACACAGAGTATTCATATGAAATTACTGCCATAATCAGCAAGCAATTAGCTTTTTATATTAATTCATATACACAACAGAAAGCATGATACATAAGCAGTAGATTCATGCAAAACATGATTTAAACATAACCAGATACTTATCTTTTAACGGTGGTATATTCCACCAACCAAGTTCAGTCCTTGCACGAACCTCCCAGCCTTAGACCGCACTACTCATCAAGCTCAGTAGTGGGTCACCCCCGAGCTGGGACTAAGCTCCACCCCAAGGCAAGGAATCCTAGGCTAGGCTGAGGTTATAGGAAAACAACATAGAAAACCTGGAAGGATTCTTCCCAGGATGCCACCTTACGCCCACTACTACCAGACTCTCATTCCCCACATGCTTGTTCCGCCCAGGAGTATACACCTTCACAAGAACTGTCCATCGGTGCTAACATCCCTCTCTAGGCCTCAGCAACAGGCTGGATCAGGAAGTCTCAGAGTCGAAGCTGGTGCTGGACACTCTCTGGAAGAAACCACTTCATAGCAACTCTCTCACCTGGAAAGAGTTGCTCACAGGCCTGACAACCTACCTCTTCCAACAACAATCACCTCCCTCACCTGGAGAGAGGTTACACCAGGTTCAGCACAGACTTACACTGGCCAGTAAGCCACACACAGTCCAGCACTGCGTGGCCACAATAGCCAATTGGGAAAGTAGACACGGGCTTCCCAAACTGGTTCAGCGATCATGGGATAGTCTCACGGATATGGCTTCGAACAAGGCTCCACGCATAGGCTTGGCACTCAGACAGAGGATGTTTCGGCCTTTCAGAATCAACACACAGGCTATCCCCAAAATCAACACATACTATTTTTCCCGGTTCCAGAATAGAGGAGTACACCAGTTTCCTTAAAGCCAGATACAGGCTTCCTCAAACTGGTTCGGCGATGGCAAATGGGTCTGACGGTCACGGCTTCAAGACAGAGGTATAATGGTTCTTTAGAATAAACACAGACTTTTCAGCTCTCAGGGACGCACGAGGTACTCTTTGCAGAGGTCGGGTTGATCGTACTGCTCAGAGCCCGTACACGCTCAGGCAGTCGGGGTGGAATGGAGGAGCAATCCCTCTCATAGCTCATCCTAGCCATTTTATTTGCATGTACCAGGGCTGACACTTGTCACCCTTGGAACTGCATGCGTTCCATCAGCATGCATCCCCTTTGCATGTTTTCCTTTTCCAAAACTTAGGATAAAACATAAATACACATGTCTCTTTGGGATAATATTAAAATATTAATCCCAGGCTTAAGCCGCCTAGGCTTAGCCCCCAGGCTCAAAACTTAGCCCCTTTCCCACCTTCCAGCCCCTAATTCCTTTCCCACTCTGTGGATGCTCAGTCCCCCTTCACTCATTCATCGTGGTCGGTCTACACCTAGCAGTGTTTACAATTTTATTAAATGTTCTGCATACATACTAGTACAAAATCAAGCCCTTGGCCTCCAACCCTTAGGCTCTTTGGCCTAACAATCACATAAGCCTCCAGCTTATAAAAAATTGGCTCACCAGCCTATAAAACATAATTACAATTCATTTCATAACACAGTTTACCATGAGGCTCAGTCTTGGGGACACTACAATTCCCCTCCCCTTATTTTTGCACTGTCCTCAATGCAACTTACATTGTCTCTGCCAGCCTTTCAAAATTTTCAAAAAGATGTGGGTACTCTGCCCACATAACCTCTTCATGCTCCCATGTCATGTCCTTAGGACCGTACCAGGTCCACTAGACCTTTACAAGTTCTATAGCTCGATTCCAGAGCTGTTTTCTTTTCCTGTCCAATATGCGCATAGTATGCACTTGCATGACACCTTCTAGTTCCACCTGAATCACATTCCAATCGATAACATGATTAGCATCAAGTACATATTTCTTAATCAGTGAAACATGAAACACATTATGTACAGTCATAGATGTAGGTAATGCAATCATGTATGCAACTGGCCCAATCCTTTCCAGGATCTCAAATGGCCCACAAAATCTTGCTGCCAACTTGGCGCAACTTCCCAGCTTCAGGGAACTCCTGTTAGTTTTCACTTTCAGGAAAACACGGTCACCCACTTTGAATTCTCTATGGGTTTTGTTACTGTCAGTGTAACTTTTCTGCCTATCCTGGGTAGCTTTCAGATTCCTTTTAATTTTTATTATTTGGTCTTCCATCTCTTTGAGCAGTTCAGGCCCAACTACTACTCTGTCAGCTAGATTATCCCAGCTCACTCGACTGTTGCACTTTCTTCCATAAAGTGCTTCGAATGGGCTCATCTTCAACGATGCATGGTACCCATTATTATAGGCAAATTCTACCAAATGCAGGTAGTCTTCCCATCTTGATGGTTTATCCATCACATACATTCTCAACATGTCTTCTATTACTCTGTTCACTCTCTCTATCTGTCCATCAGACTCGGTATGATATGCTGTACTAAAGTTCAGATTCGTTTTGAATCCTTTGAACAGTCCTTTCTAGAAATTCAAAGTGAATTTTGGGTCCCTATCAGACACAATTGTCTTAGGAATTCCATGCAAGCATGCAACTTTTTTTAAAAATATATCAGCAACATCAGCTGCCCTGTGGGTAGTTTTCAATGGAATAAAATGGGCAGCTTTAGTAAGCTTGTCCACCACCACCATGATTGAATCACGTTGCTTGCTTGTTCTAGGTAGTCCGGTGATAAAATCCATTGTTACCACATCCCATTTCCACTCAGGAATAGGTAAAGGCTGCAGCAATCCTATTGGGTGCCTATGCTCAACCTTAACCTTTTGGCACTCCATACATCTAGCGATGTATTCAGTGATTTCTTTCTTCAAACCCGGCCAAAAATAATGGCCTTTGACTGCTGCCATAGTCTTCTAATAACTAGGATGTCTAGAATAAGCCACATTATGCATATCAGAGTTGCTAGCTTCAATTCTCAGACATTGGGTACATACACTCTGTTTTTATACAGAAGTAGACGATTAGTTCCCAAGGTGTAACCTTCCTTGGTCTGTGGTCCCTCACATTGATGTAGCTTTGCTACAAGATTTTTGTACTACAAATCAGCATTTGCAGCTTCCAAAATTTTGTCTTTCATCTCAGTCTGGTACATGCTAATGGCTGTAGCATGTAATTCGTGCACCTTTCTGCTGAGTGCATCAGCCACCTTATTTTCTTTCCCCTTGATATGCTTGATATCAAAGTCATATTCACACAGGAACTCAAGCCATCATATTTTCCTGGCATTTAAAGTTGGCTGATCAAATAAATACTTCAAACCGTTGTGGTCTGTCCTTAATTCGAATCTCTTGCCCATGAGATAATGTCTCCATTTCCTCAAGGCATGGACGATTGCTGCCAGCTCTAAATCGTGAGTGGCATAATTCTTCTCATGCTCCTTCAACTTATGGGGTTCATAAAAAACTACAAATCCTTCTTGGCTGAGAACTCCTCCCAGCCCCTCCTTACATGCATCTGTGCACACTACATAATCCTTATTTGGATTTGCAATCTTCGGGATTGGAGCACTGGTTAGCAGCTGCTTCAATCGCTGAACGCTGCTCTCACATTCTTCAGTCCACTGGAAATTCTTCCCTTTCCTTTGCAAGGAAGTGATAGAATGAGCTATCCTTGAGAATCTGGCTATAAACCTCCTATAGTAGCCCACTAGACCCATAAAAGATCTAACTTCTACCAAATTCCTTGGCGCTAGCCATTCTCGAATGGCTTGTACCTTTTCAAGATCCACAACGATCTCTTTTTCAGATAGAATATGTCCCAAGTAATGGATCTGTCTTTGATAAAAAGAGCACTTGCTCAGTTTTGCGTACAGCTGGTGTTCTCTCAACACCTGCAACACCATTATCAGGTGTTGCTCATGTTCTTCCTCTGTATTGGAATACACCAAGATATCGTCCAAGAAGACTATGACAAACTTTTCCAAATAAGTCCTGAACACTCCATTCATTAAGCACATGAAAACAACAGGTGCATTGGATAGTCCAAATGGCACCACCGTGAACTCATAATGACCATACCTTGTTCTAAAGGTAGTCTTGATGATGTCCTCATCCTTTATTCTCACTTGGTTATATACTGATTGAAGATCTATTTTTTAAAATATTTTCGCATCCTTCAAATGATCAAAAAGATCATCAATCCTTGGCAGAGGATACTTGTTCTTGACAATGACCTTATTCAGCTGTCGAAAATCAATGCACAGCCTCAACGTCCCATCTTTCTTCTTCACGAATAGGACCAGAGCTCCCCACGGTGACACACTGGGGTAAATGTAACCTTTCTTTAGTAGCTCTTTGAGCTGCAAATGCAATTCTTTCAGCTCTGGTGTACTCATTCTATAAGGAGTCTTCGAAACTGGAGCTACTTCAGGCATCAAATTTATAGAAAAATCAATGTCTCTCTTTGGAGGTAGTCCAGGTACCTTCTAAAATATATCCTTGAATTCTTTGAGTACCTTGTGGTCTTCCATATTTGAGACTACATCTCGGGATGCTTCTTCCACTCGAGCTACAAATAATTGACAGTCTTTCTGGTAACATTTCTTCAGCTACATGGCTGAGATTTCCCTCATAGCCACATCTCTGGGAATTCCTTGGACTGTTACCTGATTTCCTTCTTCGTTCATGCATGTAAATCTCTTGTTACGGCAGTCTAGAAGGGCATGGTGTTGGTCCAACCATTCCATCCCAATTAAGCAATCGTATGAGCCTAAAGGCATAATGTTCAATTCGGCCTTAGTGCTCATTCCCTTCATGTCCACTGAACATGACTTAACCAATTCAGTGACCTTCCTCTTGGTTCCTGTGGCCAACTGCACTAACCAAGACTTCTCATGTTTGCTTTTCTTTAGATGCAATCTTTCCACCACTCTAGGATCTACATAGCTATGGCTATCCCCTGAATCAATTAAAATAACAAGTGGTTGGTTGTTGATCGTACCTTCCACTTCAATCATGTGCAATTGGAATTCTTCTTTCTTATTGTCCAGGGTTGTGTAGATCCTCGGCATTCTGCTACCCATATCCTCCATTGTTTCATCTTGCTGAACAGTATGTACAGTTCTTGCTTTACCATTTTTATGGGGACAATCTCTGTACTTATGGTTTCCTTGCAGCCCCAACATTGAATGGGTGTTTGTCTCTGTCTTTGTGCTCCCTCTTCAGTCATTCTTGGCTCTCTAAACAATGGTTGTCCCTGAAGTCCGTTTCTGAAAAAGGAAGGCTTGTTTCCCTTCTACCTCTGTTCCTTCTTAAACTTCCTCTGATCATTCCAGGCCTTCCGAAGGATAGGCCTTTCTCCTTGCTGTTCATACAAGCATTTCTCCCTTCTTATGGTTTCTTCCATGGTCTAAGGATCATCATATTGAATCTTGTCACTCATGGAAGGTGGCATTCCACTCAGATATCTCCGAATCTTGACAGCCTCATCTTTGATGAATGGAATGTACTTCAGTAGTTCTAGAAAACTTTGTTCATACTCATCAATAGTCATGCTGCCTAGCTTGAGTTCGAAGAACTCCTTCATCTTTCTGTCATAATATCTTTTAGTCAGGTATTTCTTCTCGAAATACCTCTTAAACTCCTTCCAAGTGGCCTCTTTCTCTCTAATGTGCTGCACCTGCACAAACTGATCCCACCACATGGATGCTTTTCCTTTCAATTGGTACATTGCAATTCTTCTTTTTGTATGGGCAGAATAATTATGCAGTTGGAAGTATTACTTCATGCCCAGCAACCATGTCTCGGCATCTTCCTCCTTCTTATGTTCTCCATCGAATGTTGGAGGCTTAATTTTATTCATCTCCCCCTTCAATTCCTCCTTTCTAGATTTTCGATGTTTTCTAGTAGGGGACAAGCTTGAATCACTGTGTGTCTCCCTGTCAGAATGTCTTCGGGAGTGATTAAAATGTCGGCTACCACTCCTCGACCTACTTCTTCTCCCATGGGTTCTACGACTCTCCATCGTACTTGAGTCTCTTCCCTTCTCGAGTTTCTTCTCTATTCTTTCCAAGCTCTTTAAATATTTTAAGTTTAATTCCCCCCGCCGATCCCTAACCTTCATGAGATTTTAGCTATCAGCTCGGTGAGCCTTGGCCTCTCTTTGCAATCCTTCAATGCTTTCCATTATGTGTCCTTCCTTATCCTTCTCTTTTCCATGCCCATAAGAGTTTGATCCTTCGAATCCCAGGCTAACATCCTTTCCTTCCTGTTCGTCTTCTATTTCGGGGGTAATCTACACCTTTCCCCACTCCATACTCGACGATGGTTAATTGGAGTTCTGACCTCCGTTGAACTCTGCACACGCAGTGTGCAATTAAATTCAAAGTTTGTCAGGCCATCAAAACTCCATGAACAATCCACAACATTTATAACTAAAATCAACAAGAATGAAAGACTTTTCGATTCCAATGGGTTTTTTGAGCTCTCGTTCGGCTCTGCACTTTTCGGATTTTTGAAACTTAAGTTTTGGGAACTTTTGGGACCTTCGGACCTTTGGGTTTTTGGTACCCAGGATTTTGGATTTTTGGCACCAGGGAGTTCATTTTGCAATGACTCCCAACCTTTTATCATTCCAGTTCCTGAATTCCGAAAATTCGGTTTCCTTACTCTCCAGGCCCACAACAAAGCTATCATCCTAAAATCCGCTACGATTCTTCCACTTTGGAGACTTCAGGACTTCAGGTTTCAGGGTTTCCGTCCATGAAGCTTTCAGAATTGCTTTCCTTTCCAACCCCCGACTTCCGAAATTCAGATTTACTTTACCCTCCAGACCCACATAGAACAGTGGTCACCCACAACCACGGTAGCACGTGGCACGTTCATGAGGGTCCATGTCACTTTTAACGATGTCATCGGGTCCCACCACTCTCACTTTTCTTCTCAACCCACTGGCACGTGGTACACCTCCATGTATCCATGTCCATTCCTAGTAAAATCCAATGGTCAGATCTTTCTCAGATCTACAATGCAAATCCTTTCGACGTTTCGGGATTCCAAACACCGATGTGCTCTAATTTTCGTTAGCCCTTTGGGCTAGACTCATGGTCCACACGACCTTCTCTTATATGACCACATTCATACCGCTTATCGGGGTTTCGGACTTTTCGATGTCGAAACCCATATGTCGTCAGGATTCGCGATTTCTCGAACCCCGATTTCCTGATGGACGACTCTCCTATTGGGACCCTTTTCTGAAGGCTTCGATCGCTGCCACGCATCCCCTTGAGATGGACGATCTGGATTGCCTCTCACGATTTCACGACTCTACATGTCCTGGCGTCTCGTCTCCAGGACTCGCGAAACGCTGAACCCTGACACGTCGATTTGACTTTCCTATCGGGACTTTCCCCAATAGCTTGGACCTTTGCTACACATCCCCTACAAAAGGACGGTCTTCGTCATTTCGCGGTTTCGCGAATTCAAATTCCGTTGCCCTCTCATCCTTCTAAACCCTGATATTTCAATATGCGAAATGCCGATGGGTTCTTTATTATCGCCACCTGTCCCATCGGGATGGACGGTCCCGACTAATTTGGGATTTTGCGTATCGCGATTTCCACCTTCCTATGCAATATCCAAAGGGATTTAAAACCCATGCACACTTCCCACATCTGACGGTCACAAGGGTTCGCCTTCCCTTCCGAACAGATCCTAAGGCTCCAACACTTTCAGGTGTGGAGTCCTCTCTCTCCCTGTGGACTTATACCACATTGACTGTTGTTTCATAACACCGCTATACCTCCTGAGCTATTAAGAAACTCATCAAGTAACTCCTTGACGTTCTGGAGCAAACCAGTGTCCGAAATTGGTCTTCCAGACCCAATTTTTCCCTCACATTCTCGGTCCAAAGACCGCTCCACTAGCCCATCTACGATCAGTGTCGAAACCTTGGCTCTGATACCAAACTATAACACCCCTTTTAGTCACTACTATGTAGGTGTTACGAAGCGGAATAACAACATTCTCATTCATAAATAATTACATGCATTTTAAATAAATTAAATACATTCCACACAGAGTATTCATATGAATTACTGCCATAATTAGCAAGCAATTAGCTTTTTATATTAATTCATATACACAACAGAAAACATGATACATAAGCGGTAGAGTCATGCAAAACATGATTTAAACATAACCATATAGTTATCTTTTAATGGGGGTATATTCCACCAACCAAGTGCAGGCCTTCCATGAACCTCCCAGCCTTAGACCGCACTGCTCATCAAGCTCAGCAGTGGGTCACCCCCGAGCTGGGACTAAGCTCCACCCCAAGGCAAGGAATCCTAGGCTAGGCTGAGGTTACAGGAAAAAAACATAGAAAATCTAGAAGGATTCCTCCCCCACCTTATGCCCACTACTACCAGACTCTCATTGCCCACATGCCTGTTCCGCCCGGGAGTATACAACTTCACAAGCATAGTCCATCAGTGCTAACCTTCCTCTCTAGGCCTCGGTAACAGGCCGGATTAGGAAGTCTCAGAGTCGGAGCTGGTGCTGGACACTCTCTGGAAGAAACCACTTCCCAGCAACTCTCTCACCTGGAAAGAGTTGCTCACGGGCCTGACAACCTGCCTCTTCCAACAACAATCACCTCCCTCACCTGGAGAGAGGTTACACCAGGTTTGGCACATACTTACACTGGCCAGTAAGCCACGCGCAGTCCAGCACTGCGTGGCCACAACAACCAATTGGGAAAGCAGACACGGGCTTCCCAAACTAGTTCAACGATCATAGGATAGTCTCACGGATATGGCTTCAAACAAGGCTCCACGCATAGGCTCGGCGCTCAGACAGAGGATGTTTCGGCCTTTCATAATCAACACACAGGCTATCCCCGAAATCAACACAAACTATTTTTCCTGGTTCCAGAACAGAGGAATACACCGGTTTCCTCAGAGCCAGATACAGGCTTCCTCAAACTGGTTCGGTGATGGCAAATGGGTCTCATGGTCATGGCTTTAGGACAGAGGTATACTGGTTCTTCAGAATAAAAACAGGCTTTTCAACTCTCAGGGATGCACGAGGTATTCTTTGTAGAGGTCAGGTTGATCGTACTTCTCGGAGCCCGTACACGCTCAGGCAGTCGGGGTGGAATGGAGGAGCAATCCCTCTCACGGCTCATCCTGGCCGTTTTATTTGCATGTACCAGGGCTGACACTTGTCACCCTTGGAACTGCATGCGTTCCATCAACATGCATCCCCTTTGCGTGTTTTCCTTTTCCAAAACTTAGGATAAAACATAAATACACATGTCTCTTTGGGATAATATTAAAATATTAATCCCAGGATTAAGCCCCCTAGGCTTATCCCCCAGGCTCAACACTTAGCCCCTTTCCCACCTTCCAGCCCCTAATTCCTTGCCCACTCTATGGATGCTCAGTCCCCCTTCACTCATTCATTGTGGTCGGTCTGCACCTGGCGGTGTTTACAATTTTATTAAATGTTTTGCATACATACTAGTACAAAATCAGGCCCCTGGCCTCCAACCCTTAGGCTCTCTAGCCTAACAATCACATAAGCCTTCGTCTTATAAAAACTTGGCTCACCAGCCTATAAAACATAATTACAATTCCTTTAAGAACACAGTTTACCACGTGGCTCGGTCTTGGGGACACTACAACCAAGGCCCTTTGAAAAAAAAAATATGTGTGGAGGAATGATGGTAAAAAGAAAACTCCAAAAGGTATAGTAAAAAAGTTTAATCAAAACCTTTTAAGACATCCATTTTTTGTTATATGGATACAATTTAATATTGATTCAACCTTTTACCTTTCCACCCTTACAATATTTAATATCATAAAATTGTAAAAAACTTCATAGTTTATTCTTTTTCAAAGAAGAAATACGGAAATATCCTTCATACCTTAACCTTAATACCTCGAAATTTATTTTCAAAGAAATTTTTGACCTTTGTTTAAAATAAAAATGAAGGATTCGTCGTCGCACCTCCTGATGCAACTAGACTACGACAATTTGGAAATTTTCTTCTGCGTGAAGTGTGAACTAGTGGTTGTCGCGACCTTCGAGAGGAGAGACCTGTGGCTATTTGGAGATCGATGCATGAGATTCATACAACATCAAGAAAAATGCTCCACGGATTTCCGAAGCTTATGCTTAATATTGCCAATAGATCTTGCCCCTCCTCCGAAGGATGACGCCTGCAATGTCTCCCTCAATTCACGATCTTGCAGCAAGACTGGCTTACAGGTCTCACCAATATTTAACCATAAACTCTTTGATACCATTTGTTGTAATTGTAAATGCAGAAAACACAATCACACAAAATATAAAAGACACAAATATTTACGTGGTTCACATAAACGTTGGGCTACGTCCACCAAGTAGAGGTATTGGTTGTCTTATTATTCAAATTAAGGAGATTACAGTAGGTGACTCACCCTCCTCTCTCCCTCATGTTTGCCTCTATGGGATTAAATACATTTACACAGGAAACTGAAAATGAATGCGCTCCTATCCTTGGTCTCATTTAGTTAAAACCAATTCGGAACAATAGGATCTAAAATCCTAATCTTGGGAGTTTGTTGTCACCGTTTAACAATAAACCCCAATCTAAAAACAAAATAGTGGAGAGTATACATAGTGTATACACATCAAAATTGTTCTATATATTTTTATTATTCAATTACACATATTTATACATCAATCTTTTCCTCAACAACATAACAGATTCATGAGGGAATCTCTCAACCACACACACATAAATATGATTTGGTAGTTGGAGAATATCTCCCACAATTAACTAGATCTTTAAAGTAAGCATTAATTCTAACATCCTCCCTTAATGCTTACATCACAAACAACAATAATGAAATCACATAAAAATATTTATGAACTCTGATATCTTTCTACTCTCGTCTTCATTACCATTTCTACCTAGTCTGAAATCTCATAGACTATGCTCTTTCTCAAGCATCAACTTGGAGCTACCACTTGATCCATTTAAGATACAATTTCTTTTGACCATTAATGATGTATTTGTATGATCGACCACTCTTGACATAAATCAAAGAATAGTTTAGATAGTCAATCATTGTATTGACATACTTTCATCGGTTGAAGTACATGGTCTGTCATTGTATTCACTAGTTATCTAGAAAAGAAACGCACAAACACAAACGCACAAAAATAACATGTAACTGTTATTCTTGAAGGCATCAAAGAACAACAAGAAACACCAACTTATACATAAATCAAAGAATAGTTTAGATAGTCAATCATTGTATTGACATACTTTCATCGGTTGAAGTACATGGTCTGTCATTGTATTCACTAGTTATCTAGAAAAGAAACGCACAAACACAAACGCACAAAAATAACATGTAACTGTTATTCTTGAAGGCATCAAAAAACAACAAGAAACACCAACTTATAAGACACTGTAGACATAGTCAAATCAGTAATATGTTCTTATGACACTGAAGTATGTACTAACCATCCACTTAAATTATCTTACTATGTTCCATAAGAGGTTCTTCATTATATATTATATAATTTTACAAATTAGAATAATGCTAATACATTTATTACATTAAAAAATATTAGCTAGTAATTAATATCGCTTCTGTTATCTTTGGCACGTAAATCTTTCGGGTTAGGGTATTTCAAAGAAATTGAAAATGTGAGCACATCGAACAATAGAGGCGGTTTCACAATTTCCTTGCAAATATTTCCCTCCACGTTCTGCACACTCCAACACAAGCTGCAAGGAACATAAAGCCACAAAAATTATTTTCATCGTGGTTGAATGCAACGCATTTTGGCTTTCTTCCCATGAGATAACAATATTCTTTGCAGTTAATATCCATCCCAGGTATACAAAACAAGTCAATACTTCTCGATATCGTTGTGTCATGTAGTAAATCTATAGTGAGGGCGCATGAATCACACATATATGATAATGGCCTAGATACACAAATGAGATGTAATAACCGAAATAGAGACATCTAGAATTTGCAACCAGTTTTCCTTCAAGAATTTCTGGTTCTCTTCAAATACACTTCAGGAAGCTATAACAAGTCGGCTCCTGTGACCACACAAAACTCTCTTCACTAAAAACTATCTACTCTGACAACGTAATCCTACTCGTATAACGGATTAGAAACTTACATATTTCTCATTTTCCTTGTCCCTCCCATGAGGGAGTTAAATTAAGACATGCTCTCATATCAAGATAAAATAGTGGAGAGCAAACATATTGTATACACACCAAAACTATTTTACGTGTTTTTATTATTCAATAACACATATATTTTTATATATGAAGTTTTTCCTCAACAACATGACAGTTTTATGAGGGAATCTCTCAATCACTTACACATAAATAAGATCTGATAGTTGGAGAAGATCTCTCTCAACTAACTAGATCTAACAAACCAATGTCTAAATTAACCATTAATTCTAACATTTAAAAGATCAAAAGTAACTCTCACAAGCTCCAAAATAAATCTTAATATTGTATAATTCCTAAAACATGCTAATTTTAAACCAAAAGAAGTAATTTCTTACCTTCTTTTAAGGTCGAATATACCAAATTTAGTTTCACTAAACATTTATTACCATCTTTAAAAGAATATAGATTTTGATATTAATAAATATACATCATCATCGTCGTTTTAAAAATATATAGATTTTCATATTAATATTAACCGTTGTGTTCATCATAGTAGTCATCATCTTTAAAGATATATAGATTTTCATATTAATAGATGTTCATTAACATCCTTTTTAAGGATATATAGATTTTCATATTAATAGACAATTATTATCATCTTCATTTTTTTAAAGTATTTCACATTAATAAACTTCCATCGTCATTTTTAAAGGTACATAGATTTTCATATTTATAAATGTTCTTTATTATTTTTAACAATATTTTTTTAAAGATAATATAAATATATAAAAAAAAAAAATAGATTTTGATATTTATAGATATTCATCATTATTGTTAATAATGTTTTTTAAAATATTATAAATAGAAAGAAACAATCTTTATAGAATTTTGAATTGAATTACATTTATAATATTAATAAATTAAATTAAGAAAAAACAAATGAATAACATTTGTAAAATTTATAACTTAAATTAATCTATCATAATTTAAAAAAAAACAATAATTATATAATAAAATAAACCAATTCAATTCCAAATTATTTTATAAACAACATTATGTTTATATTTCTTTTTAACTATCTAGATGTTTATTAAATGTGGATTAAGATACATTTATTAATCTAATTAATAAATTTAAATAATTATAATAAATAATTTAAAACATTAAATATTTATATGTTTAAGGAAAATTTATCAATTTTATATGAATAATTTAATAAAAAAAAAATATAAATATATGTCAATAACCTATCAATTTAAGACATTAAGTAATATTATATAAAATATAATTGTGGTGGTAGATTTTAATAAGTTTTAATAATTATAATAAATGGTCTTAAAGATATATTTCTGTCTTATTGCTCTGTAAAAATGATTGGTTGATGTTTAATTAATTTAATTATATAACATAAAAAAAAAAATTAAAAGTAAAAAGAAGTATAATAAATTATAACAAAATGTGACAATAACGTCACCATTTCACTAGGCATATGAAATTGAAATCGGTGCTGTCTTGAAATTGAAATTTGTTTGTTACATTTTTGGTGAGGGTAGTTGTTTCTACCATTCAAAGTTTTATCAATGGTTTTTTTCTTTTTTTTTTTAAGAAATATAAGTTGTTTAAAAGTTTGTCAAAACTAAGATTTTATACACAAAGTTTTAATATAAAGATGGAATTCCGTATTGAATTTAAAACCAATTTTATCCACATAAATCTTACGATACGATACCCCTTATCTCAGTCCATTGAAAATCATAATTAGATTCCTTCAATTATGGTTCATAACTGGATTCCTTCCATTATGATGAAGTATTTAGTAATACTTTGAACTGAATTTGGTTTTGTGATACTTTTCTGAGTGGGTGGACGGTGTAGAAATCGAACAACCGAGGTAATGCTGACGGCATGTCTATGACGACATATAACCCAAGATCGCCACGTCATGGGTGATGCAAATTCACATTTCCCGTCTTATTTGCAATTCACTCTTCGTCTTTCTTCCTTAATATTTTCTTCCTTTAATATCCAAGGGCCAACATTCTGCATGGTCCAAGAGTGTGTTACTATAACATCCCCGGCCATCAATCTCACTGTCGGGAAATGCTACTACGCGGAAACATTCTCAAACTTATATAGTATGCATTTAAATGAAGTTAAATGACTTAACACCGAGTAAACATATAATTACTGCTAACATACATAATTAATGGAATTAACAATAAATATCATTGAAATGGAATACATGATAATATTACAAGCATCACAAGCATGCATTTTAATTGAAATTAAACACATGCATATACTTATGTTTGAAACTGTTGTAACTCCAGCGACTACGTGCAGACCTTCCATGAACCTCCCAGCCTTATACCACACTTTTCATCACTCTCAACAGTGGGTCACCCCCGAGCTGGAACCAAGATCCACCCAGGGCAAGGTAATCTTAGACTAGGCTGAGGTTACAGGAAAACTACACAGAGCATCTGGAAGGATTCTCTCCAGGAGCCTTCTTACATCCACTACTCATGGAATCTCATTCCCTAAATGTCTGGTCCACCCGAGAGTATACACGTTCACAAGAACAGTCCATCAGTGCTTCACCTCCCTCTCTGGGTCTCGGCAACAAGTCGGATCAGGAATTTTAAGAGCTTCGTAGCTGGTGTTGGAATCTCTCTAGGAGAAAACCACTTCCCAGTAGAATCTCTCACCTCGATAGGGTTGTTCACATGCTTGAAAACCTATCTCTTATACCACAGGCCTTACAACTCGGTTCTTCAACCAGTTTTGAACTCAATTCCTGCAAGTTCAAGATAAAAGCAACAACAACAGCTTTTGGTTAACTCATGGGTGACAACAACAACAGGAAAATCGGGTGTGGATGTCCAGAAAAATGGCAGTAGGTCACTAAGAGACAACACGGTTCGGGGAACACCGGTTCTAGGATGCGTGACAAGAACTCAATGTAGAGGTTGAACACAGACTCGAAGGTTCAGACATAAGGTGTATCGGCTCCTCAAGAAAACATCACAGGCTTCAGGGTTCAGAGCCGCGTGAGGGTATGCATGCAGAGATCAGATGGAATTCAGGGTTTCAGATAGCCGACGACAGAATGGAGGACGAACCCCCAACTCAGCTGACACTTCAAATTTTAACCGCATGCGCCCAGGTCGACACTTGTCTTCCTGGAGCTGCATGTGTTTCCTTTTGCACATGTTGGAGTTGCATGAGTTTCCTCTCCCAAGACTTAGGATTAAAACATGTTTTGTCACACAGCTTTAGAATAATAATAAAATATTATTCTCAAGGACTTAAGCCCCTAAGCTTATCCCCTCTTTCCAACCTTTCAACCCCTTTTCCCTTAACCACCTTGTGTAAGCTTAGTCCCCCATCACTCTTTCTTCGTGGTCAGGCTGCACACAACGATGTTTATATATTATATTAATGATCTGTATAATTACATATACACAATCAGGATCGTAGTCTTTAACACTTAGGCTCTCCAACCTAATTAATACATAATCCCACCAGCTTATATACACTTGGCTTACCAGCCTACAAAACATGATTACAACATGGCTCATCCTTGGGGATATTAAAGTTACCTTATAAGTTCTCGAGTTTTGTAATGCAATTGATGTAGCATATGTGGATCATAGAGAGTTGAAAGAACTTTTTATTTTTTCCCTTCTTTTAACCATTGAACTTGGGATTTTTTCTTCCAAAGGATCTCCTCCTACTTGTGATGATATACAAGCTGTTTCTTTAGGGTCATTTCCTCCTATAGAAAGGTATCTGAATAGCCTGATATGATGGAATCATGTTGAATGTCCTCAAGTCAGTGTTCTAGGGATTTTTGTGCTAGGAAAATATCAGCAAACATATTCTTGTTCCATTCCCGAAGTTTTTTCTTGAATATCTTTAGGCATTGTTGGAATCTATACATCCAGGTGCCATGCATGATTTCTTCTTTGGCCCACGAGGTGTGGGAGAGTTCCAGGAAGTCTCGGTGAGTTAGCCATAATTTCTCAAAGCGAAAGGATTTATACTTTGGAGTGGCAATTGTATCTACCCACAGTTGGATTGGCCAATGATCTAAGCCTAATTTCAAAAGGATGTTAGCTTCAATTAGTGGGCCCTCCAGAATTAGGTTTTTCGAAATTAGAAAATGATCCAATCGACTAGAAATATGTTGAACTCATGCTCGCTTGTTGGACCAGGTGAAGGAGCCATTTCTAGTCTCAATGCCAATTAAATTCAGGCTATATATGAAGTGGCTAAACTTGGTGTTTTCTTGGTCTAAACATTTCAGACTGCCACCTTTTTCTTCTAAGGTGAGGATGATGTTGAAATCCCCACTCAATATCCATTGTTCTTGTCCTCTTAGTGTTTTTATATAAGTAATATTGTCCAAGAAGTAATCTTTCTCTTGAGTTAACCGAGGGCCATAATCATTGGTGATGACACTTGATTTGCTTGAATCAATAGCTCGGTAGTTTTCTGTGAGCATTCCTACCGTTGAAAAATTTGGTTCCAGAATACTTGTGGTTGGGTTCTAAAGGATAGCTAAACCTTCTGATGCCCCCCTTGGAGTCTGTGTCGGTGAGATTACAGTTCCACCAACATATTTTGAATATTTCTTCTGCCATATCTCCTGCAAATTTGGTTTCCTAGAGTAATAAGATGTTTGTGTCTTCTACTTTGACATAGTTTTGAAGAATCCTTTGTTTGGATCTTCCATTGAGGCCTCTGATATTCCAAGTGATGTTATTCATCATGATTAATTGTGAATGGAGTGGGGGGGGAGGGGGGTAAAAATCCTTCAGTGAGGCATTGTATTTGACCTGATTTTATTATAGAGCTGCCTACTTCTTTAATTAATTGGTGTGTCGTTTTTCACCCACATCGCTTACCTTCTTTCTGGTTCTACTTGGGATCTGGATCGAGATCCAGTTGTATGCCTAAGGAGGAGGTGGCACCTGTTGCGGAATCAATGAAAACCTTATGTACCTTTCTGAGTTTCTCCACTAGAATGGATTGCATTTCCTTCCTATTAGGGGCTTCCTCTAGTTTGTCAAGGTAAATTTCCTCAAGTTCCCTTTTGTTGATCTGCATTATTCTGTCTCCCCCTTCTTCTTCTAGGTCTTTGCCTGGTATTTTTTGAGCTTGTGGATCATGGCTTGAGATTTTCTCTAAGAGTGGGGCATAAGCAAAGTATTCCTTTTCTGGGTAAAATGGTCCGTCCAAAACCTTAGATACAACCCGATCGAGTCGTAGAAGGAAGACAATTTTTTAATACCCTACATTTTTCCTCCAAACTATAGAAGATGATTGTAAAGAATCTCTTCGAACTTAGTTGCAGCTCATAGTCCCCTTTCAGATTCCACCAATGTTTAATAAATTTTGTAAGGTCTCTCTCAGATGGCCATATCCCTAAAACATTTGCGATCAAGGCATGATATTTCATGAATTGGGTGTGTTATCCTACCGTGGTTTGGAGATGGCACTTGAGGGATACATTTACCTAGTTTCATGTTCCGACAATTCAACTTCCATTTCCATGCTTTTCGCGGAGCCTTGTTCCTCTTGTAAAAGGTGACCTATGAGGTTTGGAGGTGGTTCGAAGGATGGTCATGGGGCTCTAAGTCTGTTCATTTCATTGGTCGTGGCGTTTCTGTAAGAGGGGTTCCCCCCCCCCCTCTTGTCTGATTTCATTCTACGAGGACGAGACTAGTCGTATATGCAATTGCAGTGGAACCCAATTCTGAGTGGAAGAAGGTCTAACACTGTAGGGGGGTCATGCAGGCAATCAAAACCCTAGCAGAGTGCATTTTCTCCAATTCGTCATCATTCCATCATTCCAAAACTTTTGGTGATGTTATGATTCTTTAGAGGGAATTATATGTTATGATATTGAAATATTTTTGATGCAAAGTGTCAACTCCATGTTGACTATGGAAGGAATTACACATCTTCCTCGTAGTTGTAGAAATTGTTTTTGGGTGCATCAATGAAGTAATGAAATGTTTGAACATTTATTTTTCTTAAGATGGACAATGAAATATTTTGTTTATGGCTCACATTGAAGTTTTAAATGCTACATATCAACTCCATGCTGAATACAAAAATAATTACACATCTTCCTCATACAAAACTGTAAAATACAACTCTGAATGCCATTACACACAAACACAAGTACATAAAAACTCCAAGTAAACCATTAAAACATCACATTTTCCCAAAGATGTGTGGCCAAGAGTCCTCTCGTTCCAATATTCTTCGAATCAAGTGGGTGATTTACTCCCAAATAGAAATGTTGGTGTTAAGGGCGATGATGGACATCCATAGTTAAAAGTTCTTAGCAGAAATAAAACAACAGACCCATAATAAAATGCAATTTCACAAGTATAAGGAAAATAATCAAACTTGTTTTATTAATAATCAATCATGTTACAATCTGACCTACATACATTAATTGAGGGATCAAGCAGAATGTCAACTGAGAAATTGCAAGCCATAAACTACAGAGATGTTTGACAAAGGGAACATCCCTTTTACTGCCCAACCTTATAGAAAACCTATTCCAATACTTCTTCATGGAAATTCTAGCATGTTTTATCCATAGCATAAATATGGTCAGATTCATATCCAAGCTTAACTGCTAATTCCATTTATTCATTTATTTGAGTATTAGTTTAAACATTCTACGAAATTATTCATTTATTTGAGTAGTAGTAGATTTGAGTGATTATTTATGTATAATCCAAGTAGAGATTTTTTAACATGCTAAATTCATTTCTACATTCATAAATGAGTTTTAAACAAAAAAATAGTAATTTCCAAGCAAATTTATATAGAGAATTCCAACTAAAAGAACCATTTCGTAAAACAATTAAACAACACCCTTCAAGCTCTTCAAGCTAATAGTTAAAATAGTTAACAAAAAAGAAAAGTGTGATGAAGTTATACATAACTTTTGGCAATGAATCCTTAGGAGTGAATGAAGATGGAGATTCGTTAACCATTAACCAAATGATAAGAGCACAACGGCGAAGAATCTTGTAAAGTAGGTCGTACAAGAGTTAGTTTTCTCCATCGATTTAGAGTTTGTCTATCAAACTATGTAAGTATCAAACTATGTAAGTAGAAAGTATAAACATTCACTTATTTTGGAGTCTCTATCCAACTCCGGCGAAGGCTATACACCATGCAGCAGCCCAATCATTGGGAAGCTGTTGCATGGTGTATTAATGGCACTGCTGCATGTCCATATCATAGGTGATACCATGCACCATAAAACCCGGGACCGCATTTTTTTTCACGGCGAGAAACCATAAACCATGCATCATAAGTGCGTCCACTCACCTATCGCGAGCAGGCTGACATATATGTGAGCCTGCTCACATATATGTGAGCCTATGTAAGTCTAAAAAAAAAAAAAAATTAAAAAAATGTACACTTAAGCGGGGCAAGAAATACAATATTATATATATTAAAAATAAAAAATATTGAAATATATTTATGCAAAAGTTAAAATAATTTAATTTTAAAATTGGTTTTATTACAAACTAACATAGCCTTAAACTAGGTTGACCTAGAAAATGATTTACATCTCTAGAGTTTGTAAGAAATTAGCTAGCTACCATATTAAATTTTAAATATGATCAAGTAAAAGTAAAAAAATAAACATGTAAATGGATATCTTTATAATAGCAAGGAAGTTAGTGGTTGAAATCACAACCATTGATTTATTGGGACGACTAAGAATATTCCATCAATATTTAATCTTATCTATACAAAACTTATTAAGCACTAAAAACCTATTAAATGTGCCCATTATCAATAGATGTACACTTTTGAGGGTAAATATATCAATTTGTTTGATTTTCTTTGAATTAAAATATTTCTATATTTAATATATATAGAATAATTGGTATATTATTTTAATTGAGAAATATATTTTATAATGATTATGAATAAAAAAAACATTTTAATAATCATTTATTATTATTATTACATATATTTTAATAAAATAAAACTAAGTGTAATTTGAGTAGAGTAGTGTTTAAATTTTTTTTTATAAACATAAGAGTAAATTTGTATTAGATTTATAGAAAATATAAGAAAAAAACCAAATTAAATATAATTAAAAATATATTTATAATTGCTACATAAAGATTAAAATGATTTTTTCTTCTAAAATGAACAACTTGCTAAAAACACATACTATTCTCAAAATATTTATTTAGTATTAATTATTCTTAAAATATTTATTTCATATTACTCAATTAATTAAGAAAAACTAAAATAAATTGAATAACTTTATTTATAGCATATAAAAAAAATTAAAATAAATTTAATAAATAAAACAATTAATAGTTTTATTCAAAATACAAAATGAAAATTAATCTTATTAATTATTAATACCATCATTAAATTATTTATTATATTATTATTAAATAATATTTTTAAATACTCTCTTAATCTAATTAATTAATAAATATTTATATTGTATGATTCAGGATATTTTATAATTAAAAGTTACTTGTTCAAATGGAATGTCCTTCTCAATTATGAATTAAAGATTTGTGTATATCTACACTACTTAAAGTAATGTAGATATATATTTGTTTTTTTTGAATTTAAGATATTGAATAATATTATATAAACTATAAATGTGTGATAATTATTAATAACTTTAAATTATTATATTAAATTATATATATATTTAAATATATAAAAGGAATATTAAAAATATTATTTAATTTAGGAAAAATTGTGATGTAACAAAAAATTAAAAAATACAAGAAAATTAAGATATGATTTATAAAGAAAACTCCTAAAACATCATAATTTTAAAGAAAACTATATAATTACTTACATTTTTAAATATTGAATCATCATTATTTAAAAGTATATAGTTTTTTTTATATGAATAGACATAAAATATAAATTTAAAAAAAAAAAATCATATTAATAAACATTTTTTATCATCATTTTTTAAGTTACATAGATTTATATATTAATAGATACACATCATTATCTTTAATAATATTAGTTTAGAACAATCCAAATCCATATAAATCAATTTATAAATCTAAGGTATTTTCATTTTAGATTGATGAGTCAGATTTATAACATTAATAAATTAAATTAAAAAAAATAATATATCCAAATTATAAGATTAAAGATTAAAAAAAAATAAACATTATAATAATAATCATAAATTCAATTTAAAGCATGAAGAATATTATATTTATATTTCTTTTTATCCATTTTAATATTTATTAAATTTGGATTAACATATATCTATATGTTTCACTACAATGACTAATAAATTTAAATAATTACAATAAATAATAAATATTAGTAAATTTAATTATTTATATATATTTTTTTAAATTATTAATTTTATAGTAAACTTTAATCACTAAAATAAATATATATGAATAATCTATAAATTTAATTTTATATTAAAATTTTAATCACTAAAATATAATAAATATATATATCAATAATTTATAAATTTAACACATTAAATAATCTGATATAAATTACAATTTTAGTTATAATGATTAACAAGGTTAAATATAATTATGGTTATAATGATTAATAAGTTTAAATAATTATGATAAATTTAAGTATTTATATGTTTTTTCAAAAAATTATTAATTTTATATTAAAAATTTAATCACCAAAATAATATATATATATAATTTTTAATTTAAAACATTAAATAATATGATATAAATTATAATTTTCTTTATAATGATTAACAAGGTTAAATTATAATTATAGTTGTAATAATTAATAAGTTTAAATAATTATGATAAATTTAAGTATTTATATGTTTTAAAAAAATTATTAATTCTATATTAAAAATTTAATTACCAAAATAATATAAATATATATATAATAATCTATAAATTTAAAACATTAAATAATATGATATAAATTATAATTTTCATTATAATGATTAACAAGGTTAAATTATAATTATGGTTGTAATGATTAATAAATTTAAATAATTATGAGATATTAACTCGATTTATATTAGAGATATCATTTACATCGACAGCAGCCATTACAATTCGTCCCGAAGATCCAGCCAAATTTGACCTCAAAACCTCCTCCCAACACTTGGAAAAAAGTACTTGTCACCAACTGCGCTGCCTCACGGGACTTAGCTAACATCTCTTATTAAATACACGTACGTTTTTCAAAAATCATATTTTTAATTTTTGTGTCACATACACGGCACCCGGTACTTTCACAGCGAAGCTGTCAATCACCTTGCCTTGGTGTGAAATGAAGAATCTTTCGCTTTCACATCATCTGCAATCTTTACCTTCCGAGAAAGTAAAAGTGAAAGGGCGTCCAATATAATATGATTGTAACAAAGTGTCATAATAACATGACAAATTTAATAGGCATATTAAATTGAAATGGCATTGTCCAATTGCTATGTTCTAGCAAGTAAATAGATTTTTCGTTTGAATTTGGTGATATAAATTTGTATCATTAATTTTTTTTATTATTTTTTTTTTATAAATGTAGAAATAGATTTAACATATCTAAAATATTGTCTAAAATAATTAATTTTCTAAAAAGTTTACATTAAAACAATTGAAATTGATGTGTATTGAAATTTGTCATTCTATTTTTTGTGAAAATGGTTTTTAGCTGATTCAAAATTTTATGGATGTTTTTTCAAAATTCTGAAAATTTCAGTTGAGGAACAACCTTTTATGACAACATTTTCCATATAAAAATGGAATTCTGACTTTCAACATAATTTGTATTAAAATTAAAACCAACTTTAATTAGATTAACAGTACCATATAAGTACCTCTTACCCTTTATCACATAGTCACCTTCTTATCACTATGTATATGTATTGAAAAGTAAAAGTAAGAGGGCATTCAATATAATTGTAACAAAATGTGATAATAACATGCCAAATTTAATAGGCATATTAAATTGAAATGGCCTTGTCCAACTTTTATGCTCTACTAAATGGTTTCTGTTTTACTAAATGGTTTTTTCTGTTTGAATTTGGTGATATAAATTTATAGGAAATCACAATTTTTTATTATTTAAAATTCATTTTTAAATGTAGAAATGGATTCAGCATGTGTAACAATGCAAATGTCCCTGGAAAATATTACCTAAAACTACTCATTTCCTAAAAAGTTTAGACTTAGACAATTAAAATGGATGTATATTGAAATTTGTCATTCCATTTTTTGTGAGAATAGTTTTTAGGTGATTCAAAATTTTATGGATGATTTTTCAGAAATCTGAAAATCTCAATTGAATTTCAACTTTTGATGGACAACATTTTCCATATAAAAATGGAATTCTGAACTTCAACATAATTTGTATTAAAATTAAAACCAACTTTAACTGGATTAACACTATCATATAATTACCTCTTATCCTTTTATCACATAGTCATCTCTTATCCTTTTATCACAGTCATCTTTTTATCACTATGTATATGTATTGAAAAGTTACATTTCATTCAATTAAATAAAAAAAAACTATTTCTATGTGGAAAAAAAATACCCCTTATCCCACGCAGATGTTGGAATAATGTAGAAATGATAGGAGGATTGTTAGGGATTGGGTTGTTGTGATCTGATTAAATTTAGCATGGAGAGGTTTGAGATCCACACTTCATGGATCTAGGATTTGGTTTGTTGAGACCATCTCATCTATATATTGTACTCTGATTTCATTTGCTAATCGAATTGGTTTTCACCATTCCTGAGTGTGAGCGAGCCTTGAGTGCTCTGCTCCATTTCCCTCTCTGTCTTGTCTTTAACTTGTTATCAGAGCGAGCGTTGAGGAGTGAGGAGTTGCGGTGTTGAGGAGTGAGGAGTCGCGGCGTTGAGGAGTGAGCCCGCGCTGTTGAGAAGTGAGTCCGCGACTGACTCAACAGAGCCCGTGCAGATGATGTGAGCCCACACTGAAGAGCCGAGTCGTGGAGTGTGGAGCCGTGTGAAGTCGCTGCCACCGTGGAGCTGAAAGAGCTACCAGACCAACGCTTGTCGAGAATCATCCTGATCAAAATTTCCTCCATCCTTATTAGCGGCCTCCGTTTTGAGATCTGGGCATTTCTCTAGCGTGGAGAAGAGGCATGCTGCTGCTCACGATTGGTGAGATGCTCGTGAAGTAGATTCACTACAGTCGTATGGTTTTACCTCTCAATTCGTGTGCAAAATTGTTGTTGGTATCATACCTTGATACTGTTGTAATTAAGTCACCATTAGAGCCGTTGGTTAAAGCTCGTGTGTCCAAAAACAAAAGCACGACCTGCAATGGAGAAAGAGCTGAGTCGACTTCTTTCAGAGGGTTTAATAACACAGATTACCGAGTCAAATTCTGTGAGGCGTCGTATAGATTGAGCCTGCGTGAAAGGTATAGCCGCCATATAGATCTATCTCACTGTAAATTTCTGCAATTTTTTGCGTGCGGATCGCGAAATTTTTTTTGTGAGCAGATCACGAATTTTTTCTGAGAAAGAGTCACTGCTGTGAGCGATCTGTCTATCTGCGTGAAAATGAGGACTGTTTCTGATGTGAACAGGAGGAGCCCGCACTAATCGACTGTGTGATACTTCAGATTTGATCACACCTGATCCCCAACTACTAAACTGGTGTGGCTGCTGATCACACCATATTTACAAAACCTGTTGTTGCCGTTGCCGATTGATTCTCCCTGATCAAAGGTGTGTTGTCAATTTTCTTTCTGGAAATTTGTTTTTGCTGATTAACTTGTATTCAACCTCAGAGATCAGGTGAAATGGCCACCACCCAACATCATTTGGCTGATACATATATCAATGAGGCTTCCAAATTGAATGGAGAGAACTACATCAATTGGAAATTCAAGTTGCAGATTGTTCTTGAATTACTTGGTGGCTGGACGATTGTGAAAGGCACTGAGCTGAAGCCTACAGATCCTGCATTACTTGCAGATTGGAATAAGAGGGAAGCCAGAGAAAATGTTACATTGCGAATGTCTGTGCAAGACAAGATTATTCCTTACATCAGAAATGGTGACACATCTACGGAAACATGGGATGTGCTCAAAGGTCTTTATGAAACCAAAGATGCAAATCGGGTATTGTTTCTAAAGACCAAATTGATGTCGATCAAGATGGAAGCAAATGAAGGGGTAAGTAAGTACATCTCTTGCATCAAATATTTAAGTGATAATTTGGCAGCTATAGGTGAAAAAGTAGCTAGTACTGATCAAGTAACTATCGCTCTAAAAGGTTTACTGCCAGATTATAAAGTGTTTATTTCAGCACTTGCAGCGAGAGAAAAACCCCCAAATTTTTAAGATCTTACAGGTATTCTCCTTCAAGAAGAAGAAAGGATGAAAAATTATGATCAGGATGCTAAAAGTTCAGATCTTGCATTGATGGCACGAGGTAAATATACGCATAGAGGTAAACAATGGAGCAAACCATGGAGCAAATCGTGGAATGGAGATAGGGGCAAATCGTGGAATGGAGACATAGGCAATTTTCACTCAAAACAGAGAGGTATGGCTCAAACTGATAGAAATAATGGAGATGGTCATTATTGGGGAAAACCAAGACACCTCAGTAGAAATAATTATCAAAAGAAATATAACAGTAATAGAAGCCACAATGAAAGTCACAATGTAAAGTACAATGGGAATTTTGCAAATACAGATGATCCTGAAATTAATGGATTAAGAAATATGAGATTATTTATTTCTGAGCATGCCCTGTCTGCTGAGACAGATGATAAGAATGCATGGTTTATAGATTCGAGTGCATCTGCACATATGTCCTATAGGAGAGAATGGTTCGATGACTACAATGAGAAAATTGATGGTACTCATATCTATTTAGGTGATAATAGGTCACTCAAAGTTCAAGGTTATGGAATAGTAAAGGTGAAATTATCTAATGGTGAATTGAAACAGATATATAATGTTATGTATGTGCCTGGTAT